>JACXGJ010015333.1:0-13648 GCA_016801105.1 Esox niger | reverse complement strand
CCGGCCGCTCCTCCGCCGCCCGAGCCGGCGGCGCCCCCTTCTGCCCCGGCCGCTCCTCCGCCGCCCGAGCCGGCGGCGCCCCCTTCTTGGTTCTCCATGTCTTGCGGTCGGGAGCCCGCGCCTTGGGGGGGGGGTACTGTCACGTCCTGGCTATGCCCCTAGCCATCTCCGTGCTGGCTGGGGCCATATGTGCTTTGGTCTCCCCAATTGGAGGCAGGTGTTGGTTATTGCCTCCAATTGGGGAAACTATTTATGTTGAAAGGCTGCTCACAGTAATGTGGTTCATTTTGGTTAGCAGCCGAAGGCTATGCCCAGTCGCTACAGCTGTTTGAGTTTGTTTCCTTTCTTTATTAAAAACCATGAATACCACAGACCGTCTTGCCTCTGCCCTTCTGTCCATACAGCAGAATTGTGACAATAAAGTGAACAATTCGATTGAAAAACTAACTGAAATCTTTGAGGGGAAAAAATAAAAATACTCACAAGAACCTGGTTGCATTAATGTGCATACCCTTAAAGTAATACTTTGTTGAAGCACCTTTTGATTATATTACAGAACTAAGTTTTTTGGCTAGGAGTCTTTTAGCATGGCACATCTTCATGTGGCAATATTTGCCCACTCTTTGCAAAAGCGCTCCTAATCTGTCAGATTGCCAGGACATTTCCTGTGCACAGCCCACTTCAGATCAACTCACAGATGTTCAATTGGATTCAGGTTTGGGCCACTCCAAAACATTAATCATCTTCTGGTAAAGCCATGCTTTTGCGGATTTGGATGTGTGCTTTGGTTGCTGTCGTGCTGAAAGTTGAACTTCAAGGTTTTGTGCCAAAATTGCCTGGTATTTGGAACTGTTGATAATTCCCTCCCCCCCGACTAAGGCCCCGGTTCCATCTGAAGAAAAACTGCCCCAAAGCATGATGCTGCCAACACCATGCTTCACTGTGGGTATTGTGTTCTTTGGGTGATGTGCAGTGTTGTTTTTGTGCCAAACATACCTTTTGGGAATATGGCAGAAAAGTTCATCCTAGGTTTCATCAGACCATAACACAGTTTCCCACGTGCTTTTGGGAGACATTGTTTGTTTTTGCAAACTTCCGCCAGGCTTGGATGTTTTGCTTTGTAAGGAAAGGCTTCCGTCTTGCCACACTACCCCATAGCCCAGTCATATGAAGAATACGGGAGATTGTTGTTACATGTAGCCAGTACCTGCAGTACACAGCCAGTACTTGCCTGAAATTCCTGCAGCTCCTTTAATGTTGCTGTAGGCCTCTTGGATGCCTCCCTGACCAAGTTTCTTCTTGTCTTTTCATACATTTTGGAGGGATGTCCAATTCTTGGTAATGTTGCTGTTGCACCATATTTTCCCAATTTGATGATGTCTGTTTTCACTGTTCAGAGTATTTGGCGTTCTTGGAGACCCTGAATTGAGTCCTGTATGGGGCTCCAGTAGGGGACTCCATATTTCTGCTGGGGAACTTCAACATGGATTTGGGAAATGGAGACACCTGGAGAGGCGTGATAGGGAGGAACGGCTTCCCTGATCTGAACTTGAGTGGTCGTTTGTTTTTAGAGTTATGTGCTAGTCATGGATTATCTATAACAAACACCACATTCGAACATAAGGATGCTGAGAACCCGAGGCCAAAGGTTGATGATTGATTTTGTGATTTGTCATAAGATCTGAGGCTGGATGTTATGGACACTCGGGTAAAGAGAGGGGCGGAGCTGTCAACCGATCACCATCTGGTGGTGATTTGGGTGAGGAGGTGGGGGAAGACCCTGGAGAGACCGGGAAATCTCAAACGGGTAGTGTGGTTGAACTGGGAACGTCTGAAGGAGGCCCCCATCCGAAACATCTTCAACTCACACCTCCGGCTGAGCTTTTCTGACATCCATGTGGAGGTTGGGGGCATTTAACCTGAGTGGTCGATGTTCAAAGCTTCCATTGTCAAAGCTGCGGTGGGGAGCTGTTATCTTACGGTCTTAGGTGCCTCAAGGGGCAGTTACCTTCGAACACCTTGGTGCACACTGGTGGTCAATGAAGCTGTCCGTCTGAAGGAGGCCTTCGGGGATATGCTATCCCAAAGGACTTTGGCGGCGGTTGCAGAGTACCAGTAGACCCGAAGGGCTGCGACCTCTGCCGTGAAAGAGGCAAAACAGCGGGTGTGGGAGGATTTCAGGGAAGCCATGGAGAAGGACTTTCGGTCGGCACCAAGTTGCTTCTGCCAGCTTAGGAGTGGGAATCGGAGAACCATCCAGGCTGTGTACAGTAAGGATGGGACACTGTTGACCGCAACTAAGGAGGTAATTGGGCGATGGAAGGAACAATTTGAGGAACTCCTTAATCCCACTAGCACGCCCTCTATAGTAGAGGCAGACCTGGACGCTAATGGGGAAGCATCGTCAATCTCCTTGCCTGAATTCACTGAGGAAGTCCAACAACTCCTCAGTGGCAAAGCTCCAGGGTTTGACAAGATCCGTCCAGAAATGTTGAAAGCTTTGAATGTGGAGGGAATGTCTTGGATGACACGCCTCTTCAATATTGCATGGGAGCTGGGGCTAGTGCTTAAGGAATGGCGGACAGGGGTGTTTCTCCTTTTCAAAAAGGGAGACCAGAAGTTGTGTGACAATTACAGGGGTTACACACTTCTAAGCCTCCCTGGGAATGTCTACTCAAAGGCGCTGGAAAGGAGGGTTCGGCAGATAGTCGAACCTCAGATTGTTGAGGAACAATGCAGATTCTGTCCTGGTCGGACAGAACCGACCAGGTCTTTACTCTTTCAAGGATCCTGGAGGGGGCCTGGGAATATACCCATCCAGTCTACACGTGTTTTGTGGATCTGGAGAAGGCGTATGACTTGGTACCCAGGGAGATACTGTGGGAGGTGCTGTAGGAGTATGTGGTGAGGAGGTCCCTTAGGGTTATTCAATCTCTATACGTCCAAAGTGAGAGCTGTGTTTGGGTTTTTTGTAGTAAGTCTGACTCTGCCCAGGTGGGGGTTGGCCTCCGCCAGGACTGTGCTTTGTCACCAATCTTGTTTGGAACATTCATGGACAGGATATCGAGAAGCAGTCGGTGTGGAGAGGGGTTGCAGTTCGGTGGGCTCATCACTACTTTTTGCAGATGATGTGGTCCTGATGGTATCATCTGTCTGTGACCTAGCACTTACTGGACCAGTTCTCAGCCAAGTGCGTAGCAGTTGGGATGAGGACTAGCACCTCTATATCTGAAATCATGGTTCTCAGCAGGAATCTGATGGAGTGCCTCCTCCGGGTAGTGAATGAGGCGTTACCCCAAGTAAATGGAGTTCAAGTATCTCAGGGTCTTGTTCGCGAGTGAGGGGCCTGAGAATTGGAGCAGCGGGGCGGTATTGCATTCACTTTAACCGCACTGTTGTGACGAATAGAGAGCTGAGCCGGAAGGCAAAGCTCTCGATGTACTGGTCAATTTTCATTCTTAACCTCACCTATGGTCATGAAGGCTGGGTCATGACCGAAAGAATTAGATCACGGGTGCAAGCGGCTGAAATTAGTTTTCTCAGAAGGCTGACTGGCGTCTCCTTTAGGGTGAGAAGCTCAGTCATCTGTGAGGAACTCTAAGTAGAGTAACTGCTCCTTTGCATCGAATGGAGCAAGTTGAGGTGGTTCGGGAGTCTGTTAAGGATGCCCCCAGGACGTCTCCCTAGGGAGGTGTTCCAGGCATGTCCAGCTGGGAGAAGACCTAGGGGTAGTCCCAGGACTAGGTGGAGAGTTTATATTTCAACACTGGCCTGGAAACACCTCGGGATCCCCCAGTCAGAGCTGGCAACTGTGGCTCGGGTAAGGGACGTTTCGGGTTCCCTGCTGGAGCTGCTGCCCCCTGCGACCCGATACCGGATAAGCAGATGAAGATGAGATGAGATGTCTTCACTGTGTTCCATGGTATATCTAGTGCTTTGGAAATTATTTTGTACCCGTCTTCTGACTGATATCTTTCAACAATGAGATCCCTCTGATGCTTTGGAAGCTGACCACAGCCGTGCAGACCACGGCTTTTGCTCTGAGAACTATGAAAATGTCAGGAAAATCTTACTAGAACAGCCGAATTTGATTTGTGATTAATCAGAGTCACTTTAAATGATGGCAGGTGTGAAATAACTTCTATTTAACATGAGTTTGAATGTGATTGGTTAATTCTGAACACAGCTGCAACCCCAGTTATCAGAGGGTCCGCACACTTTTGCAACCAGATTTTTGTATGGTTTTTATTTTTCTCCCTTGAAGATTTCAGTTTGTCCTGTGGTCTGATGAATCAAAATTGTAAATTATTTTTGTGGATCAGTAGATGGACCTGCTTGTCTTCTTTACTAAAGAGGAGTGGGGTTCTCATCTGCGCACAGTAACATATGTTAGTTCACATGGCATGGGTGTCTTGCACATCTCTGAAGGCACCATTAATGCTGATCAATATATACAGGTTTTCGGCGCAACATGCTGTATGCTGCCATCCAGATGTCTTTTTCAGTGAAGGCCTTGCTTATTTCACCAAGACAATGCCAAACCACATTCTGCACGTATTACAACCGCATGGCTCCGTAGTAAATGGGTCTGTGTACTAAACAGGCCTGCCTACCTGCAGTCCAGACCTGTTACATGTTGAAAACTTTTGGCACATTATGAAACAAAAAATATGACAAAGGAGACCCCAAACTGTTGAGCCGCTGTTATCCTATATCAAGCAAGAATGGGGAAAAACATTTCACTTTCAAAACTGCAGCAATTGGTCTTGTCAGTTCCCCAACTGAGTGTTACTAAAATAAGAGATGCAACACAGTAATTAACATGCCCCTTTCCCTTTTTTAAATGTGTTGCTGGAATAATATTAAAAATGGGCATGTATTTTTCCAAAAACTATAACATTTCTCAGTTTCAACATTTGACATGTAGTCTTTGTACTATTTTTAATGAAATATAGGGATTCATTATTTGACCATCATTGCATTCTGTTCTAATGAGATTCCAATACTGCTTTAATAAGCTACACAAAATGTGTTATCATTGTTTGGCCATGGTGAAGTGAATAAATCTTTGTTATAATCTGTAGGCCTCTGATATACGTGTAGCTACCATGCTAGATCCCATCTGACATGTTATGGTACTTATGACACAGTATTAATACAAACCACTGAGTCATATTTATTCTAGTAGATTACCATTGAGTCATATTTATTCTAGTAGATATAGTAACTTTTCTGCACAATTATAATTTAGTCAAATCAGCAAAGATTTTCACCACATTCTACAAGTCAAACATATTTGGATTAGGGTGTTTGAGTCAGTGACCACATTGAGGGGTTCAGTGGGAGCCATACAAGTTCGACTCTTGGCCTCTGATGCTTTTGAGGATTGTCTGCCCAGGACCTGAAAAAGCCTTGTCTCAGACAGTGGGCGACAAGCAAGGCTTGAAGTGCTTTAGTGCAAATTTACAATTCAAGAATTATTCTGTACAATGTACTGCTGAGGCCCATAGAGGGTTTGAGGGAATGGTTGACACCATAGGTCCATTGCTCTGCAGGAAGTAGTACTACAGCTGAGGTTCCTGAGGCTGGGATAGTTTGTGTACCCACAGGTGGAGCAATGGACACCTCTGTTGGCCAGTCAGTATCCCACTGTGTGGTTTGTTTTTATGTAAGCCAGAATGGCTGTGAACAGACATAGCTTTAAGTTTTTCCACCTGCTCCCCATGCATCTCCTAACAAGCTGTTAGATTTGAAACTCAATGATCCTAGTGGGTTTTTTGTTTTTCATTCTTCCGCAAACAACAGAAGTTTATTCAGGCACTTAGGAATATATTTAACCATTTCATAACAGGTAGTAACATAAAATGACCTGTCCATTGAACATGCACAAATTCACCAATATCTAAAATGTACTCCTTCAGTGACCCTGTGCCTTTTCCCTCCAGACTATAGTATCCAAGTATGGATCCCAATTCAGAGGAAATTCCCAACATGATGCCCTTGAGTTCTTACTGTGGCTTCTGGATCGAGTGCATGAGGATGTCAACTTGACATCCTGCAGAAACAACAAGACCAAAGCTCCTGAAAAAGTAAGAGTATGTTTGCATTTTCTTTCCAGTGTCAGACAGTTACACTGAAATAGGCATGTCGCTACTGTTCAATTCACAATCCACTCATTAGAGGAATAACTACAATATTTATTGCTGTGCATTAAATTAAGACTCACTTTCATATACTTATATACTTTCATATAAGTGCAGCAATAACCATGATTTTTTAACTGGTTGTTGTATTTTTTACTTTGATTTTGAATTGTTTGATTTGACTTTTCAGTTCAATTTCAGGTCATAGACATTCAAGCTCTGCTCATAATGCCTTGTATCATTAGTTCATATGCTAACATCTGGAACCACAGCATTGATCCATGTCAGTTGATGCCATTGAGAAAATTCAGTGTGGCCATTGAAAACTTTTGTATAGATATATTCACCCCTGCTTTTCCACATTAAATCCAAATGGATTTAGAGTTGCCATGAGCATCACAGTGGCCTCCCTGACTAGTGCCCTTCTCGCCCAGATACATTTTGGAGGGCGTTTTGTCATTGACATTTTCATAGTTGTCAGATTTTCTCAGAATTTCCTTATAATGGAGTTTACTGTGCTGTGGGGGATATTAAAGTGCCTTGGATTGGTGCTTTTGATTAACCTTATTCTGAAACCAATTGTGGGACCTAGAGACACTTATTTAACCTTAAATAATTTGAAACATCTTAATTGTACACGTTCATATAATTACATGATTTCTAAAGACAATTGGATGAGCCACAGCTCATTCAGGTGTGTTCATGCAAAAGGGTGAATACTGCTGTCAATGATTTTCTGTATTATATCTGCAATTAATTTAGGACGGTTTCTAGATTTAGTTTTTTACTTTGCCTTTTTAGATTATTTTGTGTTGATCAGTGGCAAAAATGTCTGATGAAATCAAGTTGTAACAATAGAATGTGGACATTTCCACATTGTTCCTATAGCCGCAGTATGTTCCTTCCATCTCCTCTGTGGCTTACCTGATTTACTGAAATGGTTTAATTCCCTGTTTGGAAAAATTGCATCTGGCAAGTTGTATTTTTTGTGTTTGAGGAAAGAAACTGCATTGCGCTGTTATAAGGCATTGCTGTTGGTCTGTCTGTTAGTGAATATTCCCTGTGCCGTAGCAGTCTAGTTGATGCCTCTTGTGAAACTGGTGCTGTCAAGGCAGGCATGAAAATGTTCTCCATAAATATGTGGATATAATTCTGGGTAAGTTGCTGTTTGTTGCTTTCTCTCTGCATGTCTTCTCCTGAAGGTAGGCCTGTGGGCCCAGCGGAGCCTGTACCCCCCTGGATAGGCCTTTGATCTGTTCCACTGTGCCCATTAGCAGGGAGTTTAATGTATTATTAAAAACACATTTCTGCTTTTGAAATCTATTTTGCAGTGTGATTAGGGTGATAACCAATGGAATGAATAACATTTGCTGTTGATGAGTCATCGCAAATAAATCTAAACGATACCAGTGTCCCTGCTCCCACATTATCTAAATGATTCATTCTGCTTTTATTGCTATTCTGGTGAAGGGAATTTTCAGTTGTAGACTCCCCAAAAATATATCACTGTATTTTGGAGTCAACATTTCTTCATTAAATTGGTATGTGAAAACACATATAACAAACGTTTGCACCGTTAGGCTCAACTTTAATGGTTCCATGTTCTGGAACAGCACTGCTTACTTAACAAAAACTTTCTGAAGTTGGTCAGAATGAGAACAAAGGCTTGGTCATCAGTCCCTCTTGGTTTTTGTGATTTCTGCCGACAAATTATTATGGGGCAGCATAAAAAAAAAAATGCAATACCCTTCGCAGTGTTTTTGAAAATGGTAATTCGAACACAAAACATTGAAACATAACAAAATGGTCAGTTTTTGGACAGCTGAACACTCAGTGTGAGGGGGTTGAGGTGGGGGCGGTGGAGTCAGTGCTGGCCATTCTATGATTTGAAGTCTACCATCTTGTTCTTTTCTTCCAAGGTAATTCTGACATAGTCTGAAGGCACGTTTTGGATCCGTATGTTGCTGTAGGATGAAGTAAGATGTAGGACACCAGGTGGCATTGCATGGTGCGGCAAAATGCTGTGGCAGCCGTTTTGGTTAAGGGTACCCCTCACTTGTGCAAGTCGCTTCCTCTGGATCCAGCGTACGAACCCCAGAGCATTATGATTCCTCCTCCGTGTTTGACAGTTGGTGTTACACACTGAGGAACCATCCTTTTGTCACACCGACGGCATACTAAAACCCTATGTGATGAACTGAAGATTTCATTTTGATCCAGTCTTCAGTAGTCCACTGGCAGTGCTTCATTGGCCAGACAAGCCTCTTTTTTTTGCTATCTTAGCAATGGCTTTCTTATTGCCACTCAACCTGTCGAACCTGCAGCTCAAAGTCTTCTCTTCACAGTTGAAACTAAGGCTTGCTTACTTTGATCAGTGCTGATTCTGTTGTAGCTTTGGGTCTTCCAGATCTTTTCCTGACAGAGTTTCCTTCCAAGTACCTTATGATGGTGTAGGTAATGGTACTCTCTGACGCATTGTCTTTCTTTGCAGGAAAATACCTCAACATTATAATTGTTTTATATATTTCTTAATTGCTACATAGATGTCACAAGCCATGTCAAATGAATTTAACTATTAAAAATGACACATTATTTGGTGCACTTGACAATAAAATACTTTGACTTTGGCTTTGTCTGTTTTGGAATTGTCAATTGAGTATAAATTAGGCGTTGTTCTAGGAAACTTTGTAAAAAATTATGGTTTTATTCATTAGTACAAAAGAATATTGCCTAACACAGTAAAATGAATCACTGATATTTATATATATATATATAAATTCACATGAAGAATTTTATAGTCTGATGGACTCTTAGCCCTCCCGGTTACTGCAATACCTTTGTTTAACAATTTATCATTCAGGAAACAATGTTGGTGTGAAGCTCTCTTTGTCTGTCATGAATGCTTCCTTTTGTAAGCTATAAGAAAGAGACGCTTGTTGAGAGCTGCAAGTGGAGAGGGAGGTGAGGCAGGGTTGTGGTCGACTGTGTACAACATTGTGGCTGTGTGGGGAAGCCTTAACGGTTAGTGATAGGCAAACCTCCATTCACGGATAGCAGTGTCAGTTAGTACAGTCCAGCAATTGTTGTCATGTTTGGTATGTCAGTTATTGTTGTCTTATTTACACACTAGCAGCCGTGTGGATATAATAAATGCTGTTGCTCCCGGTGATCACTCAGCCCTCCCACAGAGTTGGCATATGAAAAGAGGGCCATGGGTGTAATGCAATCTGTGCTTTCACAACAAAAGCACAAGCGGTGGGATATTCTCTAAATGGAATTTACTTTATTTGTACCCAAAGAGAAGCAGAAAGGAGGGATGTGAGTATAGGGGCTGCACATTGTTCAGGGTTCAATATTGGGACAAAGAAGAAAAAAATTATCAATTGTACGTGCAATGTCAGAAAAAGATAAAGCACTTATGGCTGTTGCAGCTATCCAGGTTAACAAAGTCAGAAGCCGTTCTTCTCTTCCCTGCCTACTCATGAAGATGCTTTTTGAGCAGGATTTGAGTGGTTGGAGAATGACGCTGTTTCGAAGACACTGGATGTTCTGTTATTCTTCAGTAGGTGTTAAAATTGGTCAGTGGCCTGTCCGGCATATACAGTTGTGCTCAAAAGTTTACATACCCTGAGAGAATTGGTTATATATGTGTCGGCATAGCATCTCAACATTAGATCAGTTTGTCACGCGTAAACATCACGCCGAGTTTCAATATTTTGTTTGTCTTATTAAGTTTACCTCAACCATTTGCATAAACCGCACATCTGAGATCTTGAGTAGCTCAATTATATTTTAATGTCAGGAGACTGTAATGGGCATTCCAGAACGTTCTCCTTTTTCTGCTAAGACCACTGGAGAGTCAATTTGGCCTTGTGCTTATGTTGAATAGCTGAATCTTTCTTGGTCTATCTGACCTTGGCTTGGTATCAAGAGATCCCAGAATTTCACATTTCTTAATATGTGAATGAACAGTTGACTGGCATTTGCAAGGCTTTGGATATCATTTTATATCCTTTTCCATCTTTATAAAATTGCATTACCATGTTACAGAGGTCTTTTGACGGCATTCAATTAAAAGCTTATAAACTCATTGACTATTTATACACATACACTAATTGCAATTTAAAAAGCCACATGTGTTGGAAATTCTACTTTAATTGCCATTTTCACCTGTGTGTGTCACCTTATGTGTCTGTTACAAGGCCAAACATTCAAGGGTTTGTAAACTTTGGATGATTTCTGTCATCTTTATGATTTTAAAAGAGGCCAAACAACTATAAATGGTTTCATATGATCACTGTCTTTAAATAAAATGCAGTTTTTATGCATGATCAGTCATAATTTCTAAATCAAAGCCTAAATTTCACAATTTCTGCCAAGGTATGCAAACTTATGAGCACTAAATAAGGCCACCTGGGCCTGAACCCTGTCATCTTTGGTTATGAGAATTTTGCATTCAACAATATCTGATGGAAATCTAATCAGCTAATCAACTAATATTACACAGCATTGTTCCATTTCTTTAAATGTTGTTGTACCTAATTCCTTTGGACATATGGCTGTGGAAATTTTGCCCCAAAAAAACACAAGTGCAAAAGGTAACACGTGCAACAAAAATCCAACTTGTTGATAAAGAGTAGCTGGAAGACCTTCACAATATACATTAATACTGGGGGTAACATATACAGTTACATGTTAATAAATGTAACAATATAGTTATATCAAGGAGTGACTAAGGAGTAAGCCCACCTCTTGTCTTCAGAACAGCTCCGGTTCTTTTTGGATTGCTGTCATACAATCCCTAAACTTTGGGATTTGTGGTAGTTGACATTTTGTTAAACTACTGCAAATTTACTTATTGAAATGCATGTTTCATTACATCCCAACACTGAAGAAAGGGGACTCATGTGTTCACCTTATATTTAAATGTGTTTCACATTTTCAGAAATTTTCCTTGGACAATTACTCCATCTAAGGACATTTTACACATTTAGTTGAAATGTTGGGTATTACCGATTTGTTAATTGTATGTGCCTTAATATGATCCACAGACAGAAGTATTTTCTTAATGATTTGTTTTCACAAATTAAAGGCAACATTCTAGATTTGCTCCCACTTTGAGGATGTTATTTTGAATATGATGTTGCTATTACTCTAACTAACTTCTCCGCTGCAAGATTTACCAACTCACAAAGGCTGTGAAAATATTTTTTGCAGAATTAAAAAAAGCTATTTAGATGACACAATGATGACTACACTATTCACTGCACATTTTGTAACAGATATTGAATGAAATGTGTAGAATTTTTTAAATAAGGAAGGATTGGTGGATTTCACTTGCCACCATCTCCTTTGCTCATTAGAAGAGAGATAATCTCATGGCGCTGACGAAAGAGAGTGAGGGTTTCTCTTCCATTCGATAACAGATGCCAATGGACCTTCTGTTGAATAAGAGAGATTCTGCATTTAGGGTACATTTTTGTATGTGCAAAAAACATACGATTTCTAGTATTTAAATGTTGTGAAACACTGTCATTACACTGCAGATTTTATGGCCATTTTTACAAATGCATGTTTTTGAGACATTGTTTTGGCACATCAACCCCCCAGATATAAACGTATTTGTAAATAAATTCCTAAAGTTTACTCAGATCTGTATAAATTCAGCAGACACTAGTCTTTCTTCACTTTTACCTCCTGTCCTTTATTTGCTACCTGTGGGTGTCCTGTCTTTAATCATATTGTCAGCAGCACAGTAATAAGCTCCATCAGCTCTGGAGACCCACCTCTCTGTCTTCATTAGAATTCATTTCTATCGCTCCCTTGGGTTATGCTAGGTAAAAGCCCATCAGCTTATGAGACACTTATGATTTATTTCACCAAGTCAAATTCCTTCATCTCCAAACGTGTTGAAGTTTCTATTACAGCAAAGCTTATCTTGGCTTAGAAAGGCACTTCCAAAAAGAGTTTATTTTTTACTCCCTCTTTTAATCTTACAACCTGCGTTTTTCCCATAGAATTGAAAAAGCATGGCAGATCCCCTCATCACAGCATGAGTGGAGAATGATTCTCACCACTTGACTGTTATATTTTCACTGTCATATTATGCCTTTTATAGTTGATGTTCAATATGGTGACGAATGACCGTAACATTGTGGAAATCACCATAGACCAAAGAGTGTTACAGGATGCCATTAATTGTATTCCATGTGTTTTTGCCATGATGAAAATCTCTCAAATACACCTATAGGCCCCTTGTCAGTCACAGACTACCATGGTCCATGAATAACCAGGGTCCTCATTTAACAATGCTGCATTAATACAAACATTCAATCCATACTTAACAGAATTTGGAGTGGTTGTACGCATAGAAAATAATATTTTAAATATTTTATTACAGTCGTATGCACACCAACAAGAGATCTCTGTTGACAAAGACCAATAATTTGTAGCCTCAGCACTTCTGGACCAACTTCTGCTATTTGCGTATTGAAATGCCCCTAATTAACCAGTTATACATATTTTTTATGTAATCTTTATTTTACCAGGCAAGTCAATTAAAAGCTAATTCTTATTTACGATAACGGCCTGGCAGGAGGTAATTGGTCTCCTGTAGGGAATGGGTTTTGGGATTAAGTATAAAGGGACCAACAACACAGACAGAATACACAAGTCTACAGCACAGTACAAACAAGGAGACATTAAATACAGTTTGATTAGATAAAACACGGAGACTGGGCAGCATACACTATAAAACAAAACAGCAGGACACAGACATGTTTGCAACATGTAGGAAGACGTGTTTTGCCTGCTCACCCATGTTTTCTTTACAAATGGTACGTATATTAACAATTCTCCAAGGGTATGCAAACTTTTGAACACAACCCTATGTTGTCAGTACCAAATGTATGGTAATGCTGCCTCTTACATTTTTGTTTTGTGAATATTTAGATAAGATTATAAGTTTATATTGTACCTGTGATACTACCAGTAATTATTCACCTCTGAGTAAGAGCCCATGAATTGGAGCAACATTAGCATGGATCCACAAAGCAACATTTTTTATAAAATGTTTAATAAGTTAATTAATACTATCTCATTCATTTCAATTCCACCATGTCCACATTATATAATTCAAGTATGTTTTTAGTTTTGGAAAATGGATTGTAAACTAGACAGAGTGGCCCACAGAGTAATGAGACAGTGACTGAACCAACAGAGAGACAGAGTGGCCCACAGAGTAGTGAGACAGTGACTGAACCAACAGAGAGACAGAGTGGCCCACAGAGCAGGGAGACAGTGACTGAACCAACAGAGACAGAGTGGCCCACGGAATAGTGAGACAGTGACTGAACCAACAGAGACAGAGTGGCCCACGGAGTAGAGAGACAGTGACTGAACCAACAGAGACAGAGTGGCCCACGGAGTAGTGAGAAAGTGACTGAACCAACAGAGACAGAGTGGCCCACGGAGTAGTGAGACAGTGACTGAACCAACAGAGACAG
>JACXGJ010015332.1:0-13644 GCA_016801105.1 Esox niger | reverse complement strand
ACTTATGTTGAATGTTTGTGCACGTAGTTGTGGTTTATTTTGGTTGTTAGCCGTAGGCTATGTCACCCAGTCATTGTGTCTGTTTTGCGTTGTAAGTTTGTTTCTTTTGTTCATCCTTCGATTAAAACATGGATCATTATTTCTCAAACAGCCGTTCTGCCTCTGCTTTTCTGTCCTCCCACACCGGACACTGTGACACAAGTAATTGACCACATTTACTCCTTAAAATAAAGATGGTAACCCACATCCAAAAACAAATCATGATATTCCTATGCATTTGGTGAAAGCCATCCAGTATGTTCTATTAGTGGATAAACTAACTTTTCTTCAACATTATTCAACTTCTATGTTAACCATTTGTAAAATCTGGAAATCAAGCATCATAGTTATATAATGATCTACTATCACATTTCATAATGCTTTCAAAACAGATACATACAATCCAGATCTCCAAATCAACCAGTTGATGGTATGTGCATACTCATTATGGGGTCTTGTGTGTAGATTGATGATGAACAAATCTATTTAAACCACTCAAGAATAATGGAGTAGCATAACAAAATGTCGAAAAGGGGAAGTAATCTGAATACAACCCCATTTCCCAAAAAGTTGGAATGCTGTGTAAAATGTAAATAATAACACAATGCAAAGATGTGCAAATAATCTATCATTTTATGTAATTGAAAAGAGTAGAACGACAACATATCCAATATTGAAATGGCATTTTTAATTGCTTTTGGAAAAGGAAATGCCTAATTTGATGCCAACAACACGTTTTAACAAAGTTGGAACAGGGGCATGTTTACCATTGTGTTGCATCACCTCTTTTCTTAACACAACTCTGTAAGCTTTTGGGAACTGAGGAGACAAAATGCTGTAGTTTTGAAAGTGAAATGTATTCCAATTCTTGCTTGATACAGGATTGCAGCTGCTCAACAGTTTGCGGTCTTCTTTTTCATTCTGTTCATTTCATAATGCGCCAAGTGTTTTCAATGGGGGACAGGTCTGGACTGCAGGCAAGCCAGCTGAGCACTCGTACTCTTTTACTACAAAGCCATGCTGTTGTTATACGTGCAGTATGTGGTTTGGCCTTGTCTTGCTGAAATAAACAAGGCCTTCCTGGAAAAAGACATCAGGGTGACAGCAAATGTTGCTCCAAAACCTGTATATATTATTCTGCATTAATGGTGCCTTCACAGATCTGCAAGTCACCCATGCCATGTGCACTAATACACCCCCATACCATCACAGAAGCTGGCTTTTTAACTGTGTGCTGATAACAAGCCAGATGGTCCCTCAAAGGACACGCCATCCATGATTATCAAAAAAAAATTCTGATATAAATTTTTCAGACCACAGGGCACTTTTCCACCTCCTCTCAGTCCATCTTAAATGAGCTCAGTCTCAGTCCATCTTAAAAGAAGGCTGCGTTTCTGGATCTTGTTTATACAGTTCAGAAAAAAAATATGAGACTTGCACCTTTTTCTTTGCGTTCCAGAAAAGATGTAAAAGAAAAGTGGGTGATGAGTGAGGAAAGGAAGGGTTACATTTGCGGTGGTCTCTTAACCTGAACCCTTCTGTTCCTCACTCATGTAGTGATTTCCGCTTTAATGGTGGATTTTCGAAGTACGCATCCGTGCATGCAGTTTGGGTCAGGATAGACAAACACATTTGCTGGTTACAACATACAGTAGTTACGTTATAGTAAGCCTTAACTAAAACTGTATACGGTTATATTGCGACTTTTTCTGGCATGTGAAAGCTCATCTTGCTAGAAATTGCTCAAGTCATATGAATATTCTAATGAAGATAGTAGATACTAGTGAGCCTATTACTGGCTAATAAGCTGTTAAAATAATGGAGGTAAATATAATAAGAAACGTTAGTCAGTTTAACACAATACTCAATCGTGTCTAGCGACTGCTGAGACTTGTAATGCCGTGCCGTAGGGGTTAAGACAGTGCCTCTCACGTGGAAGATCTAAGTTCAAATCTACTGAGAGCAACGACATATATTACATTTATTTGTGGGCCACAATCAAACTATGTAATACAGTTTTACGACTTTTTCTGGTACATTCCACGATTCTCTCATCTTTTCACTTGATGAAAAAGTTAGGTATCGTCACCTTTGTTGATAGTTATTGTATCAATGTCATTCACAAATTAAACAAAAAAGTGCATTTATGCCATGAAATGAAATAGCTTTGTCAGACTCTCTAGAAATTGTTAAATTCTTGACTATTCCAGTTAGTTAGTAGATACTGGTAAAGCCTTTTACTGGCTTATACGCTGTTAAAATGGCCATTGGCAAGCACCACACAGTTCATAGACGCTATTTGTGGTGGAGGTATATATTTAGTAAGAATTGTTAGCCAGGTTAACTGTATCAGTATCATTCACGAATGGTCAATTGGCTGTTAAAACAGCTTGTGGCAAAAGAGATTTTGTTCAGGGAGACACACTAGGCTATACTGACACCTCATTAAATGTACAGCTCTGTGGTGTAGTGGTTAATGACGCAGCCTTCCACGTGGGCTAATCTCAAGAGGACACTTTCTATTGCTGACTGGCTGAACTAGGCTTGGCTGGTTTCTTGTTTTTTTACAACACAATCAATGATTGTATGTTTGTATTGTTTTAATGTGTATATATTCTATTTTATTTAGTATTTTCTTAAACACTTATAACCCAGTTAAATAGCTTTATTCCTCAGGTGGCTTAAAATGTCTGCATAGTACAGTACTGTACATTTGTGCTCTTCATATCAAGATAATCTGTCAAAAGCAAGATGGATTTAAGGAAGATGGATTTGCTCTTCTAGCACAGAGGAATATTGTCCACTTTGATGATGTAGAATGATATCAAAAACCCTTCTGGTTGCCTAGTTGAAATGGAAGAAAATAGGCGGGAGTCTATAAAAATGAAGTTGGAAGTAAGTACGCCACTCACATCTGAGGGAGGGGCCTTTTCCCAGCACATGTTGCGGTCGTCAATTGGTCTGAGCAACTTGGTGTAATGCAGATAATAGAGCTACTCTTCTCCTTTCATCTTCAAGGTGAGTGTGTGGTGAGCTGAGTGAATGTCCAACAGGAGAGGCAGATTCGACGTAATGGACATGTATGAATATACAGCATGGGGATAAAACAAACCATTATTCTAAAAACCTAATAGCCTACTTGCCAAACTTTATTTTTTGTGTGTGTGTGTAATCTGTCATGATGTTGAATGAAACGGGGAATGTACTTTGCTGCTGGGGGCAGTTAGTATGTTTTTGATTTTGAGTTAGCGTCTGTGATTCTCACTTGTGGAGATCTTCAGTGCACGCAGAGAGCAGCTGGATGTTTTTTCTTCTTTTTAACAGTACAATTTAAAGTAATAAAATTATCTATTAAATAAGAAAAATTAGGACATGTGAAACCTGGCTGTATCCTGATTTCATCATACAGCAACAATTCGTTTTTTTCCCTAATAATAAAATTCTCGATTTAGGGAAATACCCTTTTGTGTACAGGGTTCTATGGAGGGTGCAATGAAGTGGATTAAAGGATTTTGGTGATTTATTTTGTGATACTTTTACCAAACATGGCACAGACTAGATACACCGATCAACCATAACATTATGACCACCTGCCTAATATTGTATAGTTTCCCCTTTACCGCCAAAACAGCCCTGATCCATTGAGGCATGGACTTCACTAGACCTCTGAAGGTGTGCTGTGGTTTTGGAATCAATGACGTTAGCAGCAGAACCTTCAAGTCCTGTAAGTTACGAGGTCGGCCTCCATGGATCGGACTTGTTTGGCCTGCACATCCCACTCATGCTCGATTGGATTGGGATCTACGGAATTTGAAGGCCAAGTCAACACCTTGATGTAAAGGGAAACGTGATGCATCGGACCAGCACACCTTTCATTGCTCCGTGGTCCAGTTTTAATGCCTACATGCCCATTGTAGGCGCGTTCGGTAGTGGACAGGGGTCAGCATGGACAACCTGACTGGTCTGCTCCACAGATCCACACTCAACAAACTGCAATGCACTGTGTGTTCTGACATCTTTCTATCAGTACCAGCATTAACTTTTTCAGCAATTTGAGCTTCAGTAGCCCGTCTGTTGGATCGGAACACATGGGCAAGCCTTCGCTCCCCACACATATCAGTGAGTCATGGCTGCCCATTACCCTGTTGCCTGTTCATTGCTTTTCCTTCCTTGGACCACTTTTGATAGGTACTGACCACTGCAGACCAGGAAAACCCCACAAGGGCTGCAGTTTAGGAGATGCTCTGACCCAGTCGTCTAGCCATCACAATTTGGCCCTTGTCAAAGTTGCTCAAATCCTTACAGTTGTCCATTTTGTCTGCATATAACACATCAACTTTGAGAACAGAATGCTCACTTGCTGCCTAAAATATCCCACCAACTGACAGGTGCCATGATAACAACATTATCAGTGAGGTTCTCATCACCTATCAGTGGTCATAATGTTATGGCTGATCAGTGTAATTTCATATAGATATGGTGCAACTCAACATTTTACCCCTAGAATGATATAGAATGAAATAGCTTTGTCAGACTCTCTAGAAATTGTTAAATTCTTGACTATTCCAGTTAGTTAGTAGATACTGGTAAAGCCTATTACTGGCTTATCCGCTGTTAAAATGGCCAGTGGCAAGCACCACACAGTTCATACACGCTATTTGTGGTGGAGGTATATATTTAGTAAGAATTGTTAGCCAGGTTAACTGTATCAGTATCATTCACGAATGGTACTTTTGGTCTGGGAGGGATGCAAACCAGTCTAACTGGAATAAATAGCATTGGTGATGCATTCTCTGATTTCACTTAGTTGTTAGAAAATAATAAGGCATCAATTAATCAGATGTATTTTATGAAGACCTTTTTATATCAGAAATGAGTTTATACAGATACCCAGGATATGCAGAGTGGGCTAGAAAAACTACAGAGGAGCTGGACATTATAACATGTAACAGGAAAAGGACAACCTCCCTCTCCAATGTGATTGGTGTACTTCCAACATCATTTTTATAGAAACCAGACCATTTTCTTCCATTTCAGCAGGCAGAAGGCTTTTTCTTATCATTCTACATCATCAAAGTGGACAATATCCCTATGTGCTGAAAGAGCAAATACATCTTCCTTAAATCTTGCCTTAGATTAAGGTTAAGTTTGCTGTGGAAAGCAAACAAGAACTGTATTGTACAGGAGTTTTGGGCATGCATTGGTATTGACAATTGTTTTTACATTTCACCTATTGTGATCTATAAATATTGTCAGGTACTTTTAAATACTGTTTATACATCTTTTAAACAGATTTTCAATATAAATAGCCTCTAAAATATGTGTACAAATGCTAAAAATGATATTTTCAGATACTTTCTTGGAAAGTGCTTGTATAAGATTCAGTATAAGTACTTGTAGTACCTGTTGCATGTACAGCATGTCTGTGTCCTACTGTATCATCAACAGGTTCTCACCAGTGTATAGTTGTAGATTGATTTCAGTTAGAGATGCAGGACTTTTGCAAATAACAAATAAACCTTTCATTTTGGGATGGATGTGTAATGTTGTAATGATGTACAGTGTAAATAAAGTTTATAAAGTCTATAAAGTTGTATCACTGTCATACTTGAGTTAAACATCATGGTTGTTTGACTAGGTGGTTTGAAACAGGTGGTGTTGATGAAATGGGGCACATATTGGCACAAATATTACACTACACAATTTTCTGCTTATTCAATGGGATAAGTAAATGGAATTACGTTATAATGGCAAAAATGAATAGAACCATTCCTCCACTGACTGGCTATATATCATTATGAAATGTATCCTGATACAGCAGCAATCTGAATGGCTTTCTCAGTATCAATACCCCAACTAACCCTTTCTCCCACCTCAGACCATTAGTAGTAATAGACTACCTGGTAATGCTTTCAAAGAAGGTATTTTAATCTTCAAAGAAGGTTCTCAAAATAAACTCTATTTAATCCTACATTCCCTCACCGGAATAATACTGTTGCAGAGGGGGATGAGCTAACAAGCAACATGATTTGAGAAATCTCATCAGTTTTGTATGTATATGATGGCTAGTTAGTAGACGCTCTAGGGCTAGGAGCTACTGCTTGGTACAGATCGGCCAGGATTTGGCCTCGCACTTTTTCAAACCACCAAGGTGTGCGGTAATTCCTTTTGTGTTAATGCTTACTTACAACACAAGCACACAATTAACCAATATCATGACCCCCGCCCCTTTTATCCCATAATAAGACAGGATAGTGCTAGAGATACCACAGTCCTATTCAAAACTGGTTGTTTTGCTCCGCACTCATGGAATGCTGATCAGAGAGATATGAAGTTTTAGTGCCAATCATTTGTGATTGTTTTTCTTAATTGAACTTTTATTTACATTTTGCATGTGTTATTATTGTTGTACAATAGGGCCCAGCAGTAATAGAATCCTTGGTTTCAGTTAATTTCTCTGTATAAATATGAATAAGGTTCACGCCTATTTGATTGACCTAATTCTTAATTATAAACTCTGTGGATTTAATCCTGAATGCTGATTAGCTGAAAGTCAGGATTTATGAAAGGGCTGGGTCAATAAAATAAATAGAAATAAACAAGAAAAACCTTTGTTATTCCACAAATTGAATAGATAATATTAGCAATAACAAGTTGTTTAATCCCATGTATTAAAAAAGTAAAACATTTAGGCAGCATATGCAATAAATATACAATGGTTCAGGAAGGGAATATTACTGCATGTCACTTAATAATTTTATATGTAAATTGTTTTTAACATTGTGGTTATACTTTAATGAAATGCCAATACACTATGACTACACTATGATCACTACACTATGAACAGGTTTTCACTGTTACACATGCTATAATGCAGGTAGGTTCTGATGCGTTTTTCTTCTATTCTATCATTTCTGTTTAATACATTTTCTCTGGCTTTATAAAGACTACAGCCTGATGGATCCCTGCACTGTGGTCAAATTATGTTCCCTCCCAGAGGTAGGCTTTTCACATTGTTCTAGTTTTTACAGATTTTTGGGAGTTAGCTTGCTAGCGAGTCTGTATGTGGTCATAAAATAATAAAATGTTGATGGCAACTATACTAGATTTAATATCATATAAATGGGCATATGTAGGATAATAGAGCAGTAGTGAAACTTCCCTTTAAATGAGCGGTTCTTTATAGGTTTGTGGTCTGATTATTTCTGCTGGTTCATAAACGTGAATGATAGAAGCTATCAATATTTATGAGATCAAATCCGAGGTCCTTGAGTTACACGAAGGTGTGTCTCAAGATTTGATACTCTGCCTTTTACTGTTTACTACCTTTTTACTGTTTAACTGTCCTCCTCTTTTGGCTCCCATGTTACTGGGCTAGCTTGGCATATATGGCTGCAGTACAGCACTTTTCTTTAGTTCTCCTACAACTTCTCCCTCAAGTTGATTATTTGGGCCCCTTATATTCTCCCTTAAACAATGCCTGAATTGGCTAAATTTTACCTCATTTTGGAGAAGCTGCTGAGCCACATTTAGGGGCGTCTGGTTCTCATGGGGTGTTGGCCTGGCGCTGATCCAGAAAAGGGTGCCTCTGCATCACAACATTTATATTGGGTTTGTGTTCCTTAATTGTGTGTATTCATGTTTCATGTTTTCGCAGCACTTACGCAGGTGTGTCACAACCTTTTGCATAGTTGCTAACATTGTCACATGCCACAGGGCCAATCTGAAGTCTGACACTGTAGACGGGTTAGCATTCCTAACAAGAAACTTGGCAGCCATTATGCCAAACTAAAATTACACTATTGACTATACTGGACAATTCAGGAGGTCTTTTGATCCTCTATGTCTGTATGAAGGAATTAAACTATAAGCATTCTATTCATAAGCAGTCATTTAGCATCATAAAACTTGACAATATGTTTGACATCAGCAGATCAAAAACAGTCTTAGACAGGCTAGAATATTTCAGTCAGGTGTTTGGTTACATTGGTAAAGAATAATGCATGATTGGGGTCTACCCAACTTTGGCCCATGCCATCAGACTAAAGCATACAGTTTCCAAAGCCACATTATGCCACTATCAAAATAAATTCCTGAAAAGGTCTGGAGAACAGTTGTTTATGCATATCAGACTGGAAGGGATTACAAAGCCATGTCTATGGGTTTGGGGCTTCACAACAACACAATCAGACATATTTTCTTAATAGAGAAGATTTGGGACAGTAGTGAATCTTCCTAGAAGGGGAAGTCTCCTCAAATTCACTCCAAGCGGAAGGGGTAAAAACATCAAGGATGTTAACAAGGAACCCTATTATAACATCCAGGGATGTGCTCTTACCTCTATGGTCAGTGTTTATGACTCCACCCTCAGAAAGACACTGGGCAAAAATGGAATTCATGTCATTCCATCCACCTGGGAGCGGAAGCTAAAGCGCAACAAGGTCAAGTAGTAAGACAATGATTCACTGCACACAAGCAAGTCTACTATTAAAATGGTGTAACATGTACAATTTTGGAATAAAGTCAGTCCAGACTGAAACCCCACTGAGATGTTGTGACAACCTGAAAATTCAAGCTTGAAAATCCATGAATGTCACTGAGTCAAAACCGTTTTTCATGGAGGAGCATGCCAACATTTCATCACGGTGTAATGAGTGATTGATCAATAACTGCAGGACATTTCTGCTTGCAGTCATTGCTGCTTAGGGTAGCGTTTACCTAATATCAGGTTCCAAGTTTTGGTTCGAGAACAGACAACTGCACTGTTAATGAAATGTAGTTCTGACCGACAACTTCTGTTGCAATCAGATTTGTTAGCACAGACTGAATTTATCACAAACATGTAAAATTAGTGTCTACGGTTGAAATGTATTCAAATATTTTAAAACATTCAAATGTAACGATAAATGTCTGAACATTCGTTTTTGGAAAATAAGATAACAGTGCTGGTTGCAACTAAACCTCTGATTTAACGCCTGGCCTGTTATCCACTATAGCCGCTTCAGTTCTCCTCTTTCAATCAAAACCATCCAGTCATCAGTATTACTTCAACCTGACAGCTTTTGACATTTGTGTTTTTTCAGCAGATTCCCAAATGATAAAACTAGTCCCTGCTGATTGGTTAGCTCTCCGCCTGCCCCTTTGTCTGTTTTCTCTGTTTGTTCTATACTGTTTCTCTATTCACCGACTCAAACTCTATCACTATTAGCCAGCTGGAAATCTGCCTGTCTTGGCATTATAGGGGCCTTGTTGTATTTTGTCAGGCAACCCGACTTGAATACAGAGTCACTTGGTCTTCTTAAAAGGGGTCAATTAAGGTAAGCTCATTGAAAATGATGATTTTAATACAATGCGTATGTTTTTGGCTCTGCGTGTTTGACAGATAAATGTAGACTTACTAAATACTGAAATGAATTAATAGTCTAAATATGGTCAGGTTAATGAGTATATATAGTTTGAAGATTAATATTACCCACTTGTGTTAATAAAATGGCATCTTCTGCACTGGCAAAAGCGATAAATTAATTTGTGTTGGAAAAAGGATGGTTATTAAATCAATGAGAGAAACACTGATCAAATGTCTACACAATGGATCAGTTGTCCTGATTCCACCAAATTGTAACCAACATTTCGTTGATGTTAATGGGGCATGGCAGATTTTATATGTATAGCTGACACCAAAAACAACTACGTTGCCCTCTTCTGGCCAACGTAAAATTGATCTGTTATTTATTAATGTTTATGGCAAATGTTTATGTAAATGTTCTTTCTTACAAATCGAAATATTCTTACTAATCAATTCAGATATAATGCCACCAATTGTCACTTAAAACTGGCTCTGAAATATTAACATAATTCTTTATGCATTTGGGTCTTTTCTAAAGAAAATCTGATTGCAAATAAATTTCCAAAAGATATTTCGGGTTAAGATCAAAAGGTGCTATAAAAAACACTGCATATAATCACATGAAATGGTTATTACAAATGTATTCATGATTTTACCAAATATGTGTCACATGCCAGTAGTCAAGTTGAAAAAAATTGGGAAACTGAAATTAGAACGACGAGGGTTTGGTTAAAATAAATTGTTTTAGGTGGAACAAGTGACAATACATGTATCAAATATCAAAGATATCCTGGGCAGATGCCCTGAGTGAAGCTTTATAATATAAAAGGTGGCTATGAGGGCTCATCTTTCCCACTGATCTCCCAGAGAACAAAGTAGACCTCAGAGTAGACACATGCCTGCGACCCCTCAGCTCAATCCAGTGGAAATGATGTGTTCATTACAATGCAATTACCGACACTTAGGGCCTCTCTCACTGAAGTGTGTGTGTGTTGAGAGGGGCTGTGGCTGACCCCCGTATGCTAAGTGACCTCATGCTCTTTATTGTGTGTGTGTGTGTGTGTGTGTGTGTGTGTGTGTGTGTGTGTGTGTGTGTCCGTGCTTGTGTATCGGTCTGCAGGTGCAGGATGTACAGCTTCATGGGCGGAGGGCTGTTCTGTGCAGGCGTGGGGAACATCCTCCTGATTGTTTCCACGGCAACCGATTATTGGATGCAGTACCGGCACTCTAACAACTACATGCATCAGGGCCTGTGGCGGTACTGCATGCCCGGGAAGTGCTTCACACACAATGACAGCATTGGTGAGGACCGCTGCTTCCGTTAACACTGTCACATCAATCAACATGTCATTACTGTTAATTACAAATGGGCAATGAAACAGTTAGTATCCATGTCATACGATGCACATCAAGGCCTCATATTTGCCAAGCGGTCAAAATCTTTCATCGGTATTGGTAGTTTGTCCGGGCAGAAAAGGCCACGGACAGCTTCTGTTGTATCCTTACAGCCCTGTTAACATTTGACCCCGTGTAGCCCACTTGGATGCCACCCGAGCCCTCATGATCCTCTCCCTCCTGGCCTGTTTCATTGGGATCATCATCGGCATCATGGCTTTTATCCATTACTCGTCCTTCGACAGGTTTGACAAAACCTTTGCTGCAGGCATATTGTTCTTCATTTCATGTAAGTTGGGTCCATTTACCCATCTGACACATTTAACATACTCTTTGCTTTCCTTCACATGTCAACTGTGGTAACTCTCAGAAGGTATACAAGGTGTCCTTGTTTGATACATCTATGTAGTATTTTGTTGCAGGGTCTTAGCCAGGGTCAGATTTCTATTGAGATGTGAAGGAGGTGACAGTCTACCAAATCACTAGGCCCAGTCCTTCAACATTAGTGTTTTCATGTAGCTACATCCTTATTTTGTTGTAAGTGGAATACAACTTCAAATTAATGCAATTGGTCAAATAGTATCAAAAAACTATATATATCTTATTCTCACTGAGCAAAATTAGCCTTCATTCAGTATATTGTGTGCTTGTGTATTTCGTATTTCACACTATCCTGAGGTAAATATTGGAGTATGACGCTAAATGCATCCCTATTATATGTTAATGTAAGCAACTGCATCAACTACAATACACCTAAATGGAACTTTGACTAGTACAACTAGTACCAATTATTATTCACTTTTACCCTGATTCTTCACCAGAATTTGGTGATTTCCAGTTTGTAATTAAGACCCTACTTCATTGTTTAACTTTCAGCAGAGTTGGGACTGTTGATGTTTAGATATGTCTTCTGAAGCACATCCTAAGCGGTTGTAGTACTTATCACATTGCTCTCTAAACCAAGCTGTCTACAACCGAATCCTTCCACATTGGTAGAAACATAATCCTCTACCTTGACTGAGCTCACAGGTGCCTTAGCAAACACAAGGGGTTTCCAGATAGTGATGAGGCGAGTCAAGCCAAATGTTTTTACACACACTGGGATGAAACGAGAGCCGGATTTCAACCAGGTCTCCTGTTGATGAGGCATTGAATTGATCCCTGGATCATTCAAAAAGTTGAAGAGGAATGTTTTGAGTGAGGAACAGAAGCGCTCAATTTGCAGTGGTCTCTTAATTTTACCCTTTTGTTCCTCACTAAAAACTTCCCTTTTGAGTGAGGAACAGAAGAGCTAAAATAACGAGACCACTGCAAATATGCATGTGATATGTTACACTTTTTAAAATGTAAATATAAATTCTTATTAACCATTAACCTTGTTCCCAAATAGGCTATTTCCCACAACACATATTAGCGTGGAACAGGTATCAAATCATATTTGACATTCAGGGAGTACTTTTCTGTCCATGGATTTGAATACATAACCACTGGAGACAGAGTCTTTAGCTTTTGTACCATGCAGTCTTTGTAAATGTACTCATTCCTGCCCCACGTGGGTGTACTAGCATATGCATGTATACCATACCATGTCTAATACCAGGTTTAATACAAATGTCATAGTTTGAAAGTTATCCATGTTAAAATGTCAAATGGCAATTTGAAACAAAATGGTCAGTCAAATGAAAAACATAGATGCGTTAAATTGTTATATTGCAGTTAATAGTTCGATGTTCTGTTTTTCTACAGGCTTTTTTGTGTTGCTAGCAATGGCAGTGTACACTGGTGTGACAATTAATTACTATGGTAAACGCTATGGCAACTGGAGGTTTTCCTGGTCCTACATCATCGGCTGGGTGTCAGTGGTGCTAACCTTCTTTTCAGGTAAAACCAAGACAATACAGGTCCCTCTACCAACATAACAATGCAATTTGAACACATATTAAAACTCCATTATCAATCCTTGGCTGGTATTCATAAAGTGTCTCAGAGCAAAGCATTGCTGATCTAAGATTGGTCAATCAATTGTACTTTTTTATGTAATACCCTTTTTTACATCAATAGTTTTCACAAAGTGCTTATACAGATACCCAACGTAAAAAAAAATGAGTAAGTTAAAGTGGCTGCAATCTTATTTCTGATAGAAAAGCAGCCAAGTGGAGGCCACTCCTGCTCTGGCTGTGCCAGGGGAAGGTTATAGTACATGGCCATTAAGGTTAGATTGTTCATGAAGTTGTTCAAAACAGGCACTCGCAAGCTGAGCAGTTTGCCATTGCTGCTAGATTAATAGTGACAGGGAAGCCCTATGGGTAATACACATTGGTTGGCATAGGCTTGAGACCAGGGTTTCTTGAAGGGCAGGTCTGTTTGCTTCATTGTGCTCTTGTGACTCCCTCAAGCAGCTCAGGCACATGCAACGCTAACTAAGGTCATCAGGTGAGGGAATGTGCTCTCACACATTGACCCGTGTGTCTTCCTGGTTGGAAGAGCAAGTGTGGGAGAAAAGCATAAGGGGTTATTGAAATGAGACTGGACCATTGATACCATTTTGATAAGATGAAATTGGGGAATATAAATTATGAATTGTTCAAAGGTTTCAGACAATCACTGGATGATAAATAATCATAATGAATGAAAGAGTATTTGATCCTAAATCAGCATTTTATACTCTGAGATGCTCTGTGAATATGGACTGGGGTATTATAAAGGAACATTATGCTTTTTATTTAACTGTTACTTAGCAAGGCAAGTAACTGAAAAAAAAAATGTGCAGCTACTGTATGAAATTCAGAAAATGTACAGCTCCAAGTGTATTGATCATTTTATTATAATAATTTAATCTAGGCACTTCAGAGAGAGAGAGAGAG
>JACXGJ010015331.1:0-13653 GCA_016801105.1 Esox niger | reverse complement strand
CCCCCGATCTGCTCCAATGAACTGAACACTAAGCAGTATTCCACTGTGTCAGCCAAACTCAT
The DNA here is from genome assembly GCA_016801105.1 of Esox niger. Classification (NCBI taxonomy): domain Eukaryota; kingdom Metazoa; phylum Chordata; class Actinopteri; order Esociformes; family Esocidae; genus Esox; species Esox niger. Next base: position 13,591 of record JACXGJ010015331.1, on the reverse strand, counting down.
CCCCCGATCTGCTCCAATGAACTGAACACTAAGCAGTATTCCACTCTGTCAGCCAAACTCAACCCCCGATCTGCTCCAATGAACTGAACACTAAGCAGTATTCCACTCTGTCAGCCAAACTCAACCCCCGATCTGCTCCAGTGAACTGAACACTAAGCAGTATTGCACTGCGTCTCGGTTTAACGTCATGGTCCAATCAAACCACATTAACATAGACTGTAATTAAACCCGCTTAACTCTATTTTTAACAACATCAACACACGAACACATCACTCAGGATTTAGAGCAGGTCATGGTTGTGTTCTCTCTGTGGTTCACTTAGCATTTAGAGCAGGTCAAGGCTGTGTTCTCTCCCTGGGTCACTCAGGGTTTAGAGCAGGTCATGGCTGTGTTCTCCCTGGGTCACTCAGGATTTAGAGCAGGTCATGGCTGTGTTCTCTCTCTGGTTCACTCAGGGTTTAGAGGAGTGTGTGTGTGTGTGTGTGTCTGTGTTTGTGTGTGTGTGTGTGTGTGTGTGTTTGTAAAAAGTGTTGATGGGCATTTAGTTTTACAAAAATAACACGGTGTGTGTCTATCTCAGGCGCTGTGGCTACAGCAAGGCAAAGCAAGACCCAGACGAGGAGAAGATGCACTTCCACAATGGACACAGTAAGTTACACACACACACACACACACACACACACACACACCTTGTAGCACAAGGCCATGTAAGGTCATAGACAGGCCAGGGGAGCCGTAGTTAGTCCTAAAGTCATGAAATTTGGTACATTGTTGCAACACAACCTTAGACCCTAGCAGCACAACTTTGTCTCAACTTGGATAAATTAAGGGTGTGTTCATAGAGATCCGGTGTTCTCACATTTCACTGATTTGATGGATGTGACAGTTCACTGCATCCCAACTGGACCCCTGTTCTCTTTGCAGGGCCCTACTGCCGTCCAGGGCCCATAGATAAAGCATAGGAGTCAGTCAGGGACATTGTGGTCTGAGCTATGTGGAGGTATTACAGAGAAATGTGTCCTTTCTCTCCTCAAAGTCAAGTTCCCAGGGGTGCGTACATATATAGACCCCCACACCTACGAGGACCCCAACCAGGCCGTCCATGAGTTCACTCAGGAGATCGATGTCTCCTGCATCACCATAGAGAGAGTCATCGGAGCAGGTGAGTGTCTGTCTCTCTGTCCTGGGCGAGTTGTGTGAGGCTTCTGTCTGTCTCTCTCTCGGGTGAGTTGTATGAGGTTATTGTCTCTCTGTCCCAGGTGAGTTTGGTGAGGTTTGCAGTGGGCCCCTGCGTCTGACTGGAAAGAGAGAATTTCCAGTGGCGATTAAGACCTTAAAGGCAGGGTACTCCGAACAACAGAGGCGGGACTTCCTGGGGGAGGCTTCCATCATGGGACAATTTGATCATCCAAACATCATCCACCTGGAGGGCGTGGTCACCAAAAGTAGGCTTCAATGAACAGTTTACGTATCAGTCAAAATGTTACCATGGCAGTAATGAACCAGTCGTATAACAGTCAGTCTGTTACAATGCAAGTAACAAACCAGTTGTATAACATTCAGTCTGTTACTTTAGAATCTGGACAAAAGCCTCGGATGTTCATTTGTGTTCTGTTCGCAGGTAAACCAGTGATGATCATTACAGAGTACATGGAAAACGGATCATTGGACACATTTCTGAAGGTAAATGATGGCAGATATGCTAATACCATTGAACATCACGTCCCAAATGATCCCTCCATAGTGAACTAGTTTCTACGGGCCCATAGGATATGTGCCCTCTGGTTAGGATTGCATACTAAGTGGACTAGGATGCCATTTGTAAGGCAGTGTAATGTCCTGTCATCCCTGCAGAAGAACGATGGCCAGTTCACTGTCATCCAGCTGGTGGGGATGCTGCGCGGCATCGCGTCTGGGATGAAATACCTGTCTGACATGGGCTACGTCCACCGCGACCTGGCTGCCCGTAACATCCTGGTCAACAGCAACCTGGTGTGTAAGGTGTCCGACTTTGGCCTGTCCAGAGTCCTGGAGGATGACGCCGAGGCCGCATACACCACCAGGGTGAGTCTGTCTGTCGACTTGTCTGTCTGTCAGTCCGTCTGTCAGCCTATCTGTAAGTGTAAGCCTGTTCGTGTGTCAGTCGGTATGTCTGTCAGTTGGCCTGTCAGTCTGTCTGTTTCTCCAGCTACCCTCGCCACTACACACAGACCTCCACTGACCCCTGCTGCCCACATCCTAACACACCAAATCTTGAATCTTAAATCTAGGTCCAATTTATTCCTGGACTATATTTTCTGACCGTACTGTAGTCTATTGGTCTTCCCGGTGAGAGATGCAGGCGGGCAGAGAAGCAGGCATCCAGACATATTTATTAATAAACACAGTTGTTCTGGGAGCTGAAAGGGGCATAATTAGCCTGTCAGCATCAGAGGCTGTAATTGGCTGTCTGATTATTATTATTTTTCCACATTTCCTCTTCAGGAAGGCTGACAGGGTGGGAGGGAAGTTGACAGGGAGGGATGTAGCAGTGAAGCATGGTGGGAGGCGGGAGAGTGCACGTGAGTCATGCACATGTTAAGCATGTTGCTGACAGGGGGAGGAAGGAGCATGCACGTGGATTTCTATTTGTCACAGCAGCAGTGGCGTTTGTCTAGGGCAGCCTGGGCTAGCTAGGGTGCGTTAGCTAGCGGTGCGTTAGCTCAGCTTGGCTTTCCAAAACTGATAATTGAGCTGTGCCTCCTTGACAGTGCTTTTACGTGGCTGTCACTGACTGTGACATGGCTTCCAGGACAACCAATTAGCACGCAGCACAGTCTGTAAGACAGCCAATTAGCAAGCACACACTCTCCAAGACAGCCAATTAGCACTTAGTTGCTACAGGTTCTGATGCTGTGGCTGGTAGAACATAGTGCCCCCTACACTACCAGGCTGTCTCCTGTCATCCACACGTAGTCTGCAGCACCATGTGTCTCACTTCACACACACACACACACACACACACACACACACACACACACACACACACACACACACACACAGTTGTCATACACACCCTGCCATCTCAAAACCGTTGTCTCTCTCTTTACCCTCTCTCTTTTGTTTCTTCTGCTTTCTCACTCAATTTCAACATGAACGGGATGAATTTAAATAATTTTTAACATTGCCAACGCAAGTGGAAAATAAGAAATATATAATACAAACAATATAAAACAGATTTCAGATTTCTAAGTAAACATAACACAAAAAAGGATATAGTTATAATATTGGCTATGCACTGCACTACGTCTTGCAAAAATATTCTCAAATAAAAATTCTGATGTTTTTTTTACATGAAATACACAATTATTTCTCTCTCTGTCCTTTTGTTTCGGTTTCTCTCTGTTCCTTTCAGACTGTCTGTTAGTTGTGTGAACAGGGGTGAGAATCACAGATCCACATCCCTCTCCATCCTAACATAATGCCGTTGTGCACATGTCAGAATGTTGATTGGACATTACTCTCTCAGGGTGGGAAGATTCCTATTCGCTGGACAGCTCCGGAAGCGATAGCGTTCAGGAAGTTCACCTCGGCCAGTGACGTATGGAGCTACGGCATCGTCATGTGGGAAGTGATGTCATATGGAGAGCGACCCTACTGGGAGATGAGCAACCAAGATGTACGTAACCTCATCTTTCTTCTCCACCACCTCGTGTGATTTCTGTAGTTTACTTGAACATGTACTCAACATGTACTCAACATGTACTCAACATGTACTCAACTCAGGTTGTCACAGACTACTGCATACAAGTTGTCAATGTGTTACTTAGCAGTCCCAGCTAAAGCCAAAACACTGCAGTGAAATAAATAGACAGAGATAGAGACAAGAGCGAAAGAAGGCAATGGATTAGTAGAAAGGATAATTTCCTCTCCTACTAACCTAAAAATATACCGGGAATTTACATTGATTCTGGTGCACAGGTACAAGAAACATACTGATAGGTAGTGGTCTAAAGTATGGAGAGGCAGGAGGACAGAACAAGGAGAATAGAGAAGAGAACAAGGAGGAGGAGAAGCGAAGACAGGTGTCAGAGAGGGTCCCTCAAGGAGGTGCTTATCTCAGTCATGTTTATCTCAGAGGACCCCCTCTCCACCTCCTCTTCTCCAATGACAGTTCTATCTACCCTGTTTCTACTCCATCATTAATCTGTCTGAGAAGCTCCTGCCAGGGTCTCTCTAAGGGAACAGAAGTTATTTGATGTTTTATTTAACACCTTCGTGATGATTTCCTCTGATCTTTGCTAGGCTTTTCTCCCTCTCTTTTTTCAGCTATACTCCTGTATCTCTTTTAGCTAGACATGTTCCCCCTCTCCATATCTCTTTGGGCTGGACACATCCCAGTCTTCTTGAGCTAGACACTATGTTATCAAAGCGGTATAAGATAGTTACCGCCTACCTGGACCAATAGACAGTCCGGCAGCTCTGTATTACCTGAACCCTAACCTCTTCTCTCCAGGTTATCAAAGCGGTAGAAGATAGTTACCGCCTCCCTGGACCAATGGACTGTCCAGCCGCTCTGTACCACCTGATGATGGACTGCTGGCAGAAGGATAGAAACAGCCGACCTAAGTTTGAGGAGATTGTCTCTCTGCTGGACAAACTGATCAGAAACCCCAGCAGTCTCAAAGCCTTGGTCAACTCATCACACAGGTCAGAATCAGAACCATTTAATGATGCATGTCGTTATGGAAACAATACATCAGTAACACCTCAGGGCAAAGGTCAGGCGAAGGGTAGTAACTATGAAATGACAGGGCTTTTTGGATATCAAGTCCATTGTGATCAGGCTGTGGTAACTTTGATGGCTCAGCACCGTTTCTCCACCCACTTTGGCCTTCTACTGGCATGGATCTGGTTGCTATTTCAGTCAAACAATTGAGCACCGCCTTGACAAGGCTTTAGCCTGCCAGAATTTAATGGTTGTCAACCGGAATCAAGACTTAATGGAAACTGTAACAAGTAACTTACTCTTTTCACTCATGCTTTAACGCACTGTCACAACAAAACACAGGCACAGACATCATTCCCTGTCCCATTCAGATCTATGCTGAGCAGAAGTGACAGCGGACAAATTACTCACAATTACCAGAAATGACACGCTATCAGGCATATAATGGTGTTCTCCACACTATCAAACTCTCAGGAAGACGTCCTTGTTATGCGTGGGTCTGTGATGCTACATGCTATCACTGCACCTGGAACTGTCTGGAAATATATTCTATGTATTGTATTTAAGGGAAGCGGCGATATATCGGAATTGGCCGAAAGTAAGATGTTATAATCTGTATCGGCTGATTGCTTTAAACTTGCCTGCTATTCGTTTTATCATGGCATTCCATCATGCTATCAAACGTTTGTTTTTTTACTAACAAACGTTTCTTTACATGCGTGTTTTTTTTTTTCCACACGCGTGATCGTTTTCAGTGATTTGTTTCAGTTCAAAAGTGCAACTGCTAGCAGTGAGGTCAAATTCCAACAGGGCAGTCAGATCCTAGTCAGCTAGCTGTTCTGGCGACTTGTGGTGACCTTACGCTCAATTAGCATTAGCACGTTGGTTTATCCTGTGTGCTTTTCATGGACATGACTCCTTGTTTCTCCTCAGAGTCTCCAATCTGGTGGAGCCTGACACCGGGAGCGTGGAGAGCAGTATGTACGCCTCGGTTGGTCTGAGGGAGGGCGGCGGGCACCAGTCGGTGGGGGAGTGGCTGGATGGCATCAAGATGGGTCGATACAACGAGCTCTTCATGGAAACGGGATACACCTCATTGGAGGTGGTGGCTCACATGACACTGGAGTGAGTCTCTCAGATACTACCCCACCTCTTGCTGTACAGATGATGTCACATTCCAACCCTAATTGATCGTTATGGGCCCACGGCAGCCCAGTCATCTCTACTCAGCAAAAGCAGCTTGGCAACAGAACATAGTTAGTGTCCTCTGTCTCGTGAAGTAATTGCCTGCAACATAGTTTGCCAGGCAAAGCACTACTGTGTCAGAGAGTACCCGGTCTAGAGATGTTCCCGACAGACCCATGGACGGGAAGTCTCTGCCAAACGCTACCGCTTATTTCAATGAAACCCGGGCGTGAGCAATGCCGCTCCAACAGAGGCCTCTACGGTTCAATACTAAGTTACACTGAATGGTATACATTTCAATAGAAAAAGAAAAGCTTAGTTAAACACTAGGATGAATAGGCTCATGCTGGTATGAATGCTACATCCAGTGTAGCAGCTAAATGCTATGCTAGCAAATAGACGTGGGCTGTTCCATGTTTGTCCTGGTGGGTCAAAACACCGTTTATTTATCCTTTCAGAAGTTCTCTGATATTGAACAGACCCTGACTGGTGTGTTTTTCCTGGCAGTGACCTGAGAAGAGTTGGTGTGAACCTGGCTGGACATCAGAAGAAGATCCTCAACAGCATCCAGGAAATGAGGGTTAGCCTGATGAATGCTACGGTACCCATCTGACCATTGAACTCTACAGTCAGATGGGATGAATGCTACCTTACCCATCTGACCAATGAACTTTAGGGTTAGACACAATGAACGCTTCTGTACCCATTTGACCATGACATCTAAGGTCAGACTTGATGAACAATACAGTCACCGTCTGGCCTTTGGATCAGACTAATGAACACTGCAGAACCCATCTGACCTTTAATATCTTCCCCCAAATATTCCAGACAGGGGGTAGACAGAAATGGAAGCTATAGTACATGTATCTGATCGTACTCTCAATGGACAGACATGTTTTGGTCTGTCAGGCCTAGCATGTTTTAGGACCATGGGTTAGGGTTTGGTCTGTCGGGCCTACTACGTTCTATGACCAAGGGTTAGGGTTTGGTCCATCAGGCCTAGTACGTTCTATGACCAGGGGTTAGGGCTTTGTCTGTCAGGCCTAGTACATCCTATGAACATGGATTAGGGTTTGGTCCATCGGGCCTAGTACATTCTATGACCATGGGTTAGGATTTGGTCCATCAGGCCTGATACGTTCTATGACCAAGGGTTAGGGTTTGGTCCATAAGGCCTAGTACGTTCTATGAACAAGGGTTAGGGTTTGGTCTGTCAGGCCTAGTATGTTCTAGAACCATGGGTAAAGGTTTGGTCTGTCAGGCCTAGAACAGTCTATGACCAAGGGTTAAGGCTTGGTCTGTCAGACCTAGCATGTTCCAGGACCATGGGTTAGGGTTTGGTATGACAGACCTAGCATGTTCTAGGACCATGGGTTAGGGTTTGGTCTGACAGGACTAGCACTTTTTATGAACATGTTCAACATCACATATTTATTGACTGAAACAACGTAAAACTCAAAGGGAAAAGCCTGAGGAACACTGAAGAGCGTTGGGAGTTAGAGAACATGCCTGTGGCAACCTCTGCAGACAGAGTGGGAAGTGCTGATTGACTCCTTCTACTCTGTCAGAGGTGGTGGGAGGTCCTAAGTCACTCTGCTGGGGTAATGGAAGGGGCTAATGTGTTCCTCCCGCTCTGTTGGATGTAGAGGGAGGGTCTGACTGACTACTCCCTCCCTGCTGGTTGAAGTGGGTGGTGCTGACAGCCTCCTCCCTTCCTGCTGGTTGAAGTGGGAGTGGCTGACAGCCTCCTCCCTCCCTGCTGGATGAAGTGGGAGTGGTTGACAGCCTCCTCCCTCCCTGCTGGTTGAAGTGGGTGGGGCTGACAGCCTCCTTCCTTCCTGCTGGTTGAAGTGGGAGTGGTTGACTGACAGGTAGAGTGCAGTAAAATCAGGACGTAGTAGAACAGTAGACTCAGGGATGGAACTGAAGGCCAGCCAGGCCGGTAGGAACAGAACTATGGATAACGTTCAAGTCCAAAATATGTGCCATGGGATTTTAGGGAATCCAGGATTTCACTGGCCTATCTGGTTATTTGGATCACTTTCTATTAGTAGTCTGAAAAGAAGGAGCCTTATGCCCGTGCGATGTACATCCCTGAGTGCTACCTGGAATGGTCCCCAGACAGAGGAAGTCCACTGGGTCTCTGGCTGAATGTATAGCACTTCAGACCTTCCATCTCAGCTCAGATACAAACACATTCTATTACCTCTATTCATTGGATGGAACCTACTTCACATCAACATGATAAAAACAACTTTACCATAGTCAGCATTCTACAGAACCACCATATATTCTACAAAATCGACAAAAATTTTCAATAACTTTTAGACAAATTACAGAACCTTCAGCACAACAAGAGCACATTTATAGTTCCATCATAATTCTGGTGTGATGAGCGCTCGACATAACATGACCGTTGCAGCAGATAATCGGCAGAATTCTATGGAACTAACTGATACACGATACACGTTCCACCTATATAACTTTCTGTAATCGTTCAGAATATTAAGACAACCAATGGAACCTCTTGTAACCTATCAAGTCCTACAGAACCTTTAACAGAAAACTCAGCAATCCATATCCTTCTGAACATTCATTCAACAGAATATGCAGTCTTCCAGAACCTCAATGTAATAATTCTTAAAACTCTACAGACACCCAACAGGTCATTTTGCATATTTAATATTATACACCTACGCTGCTGCAGCTCATTACAGAAACTGGACAGTGTTTATGCTGTAAGATGGATGTCATACATTATGGGTTCATTTGGTGGGGAACTACTGAGTATTAAAAAGCAATATACAATTTTGGCTTGCTATTATGAACATGTTTGTATCTTTAATTTATTAATATGATGTACATGTGCAGTTTTTCTTTATGCGTAGACTTCATGTCTTAAAGTTAATGCATTACAAAGAAGTCTACTGTCAAGAGCATCCAAAAACACCTGTCCATGAAATTAGTACTTTGCTAACATGTATATAATGTATAGTAGAAAGGACAGAGTTTGTTTTTATCCATCTTCCTTACATGGGAGATATCAGTATGTGAATGGGTTCATATATGATGTTTACGCTACGATGTAATGCATTCTAACAATTTCATCAATTGAATTTGGACGTTTTATAGTTGTGTGCACATAACTACTGCTCAAGATTATTTGTCCGTGATTGCTCTATATGCATTTGTTGTGGGTTGTAGGAAAACAAGACTGTATGATTAGTTAAACAGAGGATATACCAGATGGGGAGAGATGTTTATCTCTTGAGCTATCGTCCAGAGGTCCAAGAGGAATGTAGAATGGACAGGCAAACGTTGGTGGACTATGTTGGAATATATGTCCTTCAGAATTATATTTTAGAAGCAGGTCAGCCAGGTATCGTAACATGAATCTTTAGTCATGGGTAAAAAGTGTCCTTTAAGGAACAGAAACAAAATCCTTTGTCATCCTATTTTCTGCATAGTTTAGAACAACATTTGACTTGGGTGCTCCATATTTAGGTCCACTATTGTTCCCAGAAAAGGATTTGTGCAGGACCACCTATTACTGATTGATTCAGTTTGTTTGTATCAACCAAAAAATCACCATGGTACAGCCTGACATAGCACATTGGACATAGCACACTGGACATAGCACATTAGGGCCTATTTACACTATGATAGTATTATCTGGATTAGATTTGTGATGTCTATATATTTTTATAAAATGTATATTGTCAGCTTGTCAACGGGATTCTTTTCCCATAGAAATCACCCGTGTTTTGATGCAGTGAGAGTAGAATGCGGTGCTCAGTGCGTATAGCAGACATGTGACTGATAAGATTGGATGTCAAAGGTAGCTTCCTTTTGGCATAATTAACAGGCTGGCCAACCTCAGAGCCACATCCTGCGCACCTCTGCCACTGTTAATTCTCACTGACAAACACATTGCTTCTATAAACATCCTCCTGCAAAGACATTGAATATCAGTCTGTCCTGTCAGCATGTTTTCTAGGTAATAACTTATTCAGCTGTGCACATTGCAGCAGCTTACGAGAGGAAGTTAGTTTACCTAACTAGATATTAAGGAAACAGCAGCTAACGGATAGCTAACCTTGTTAGTTCAACGTTATGTGAACAGCCCTGGTCAACAGCCTCCTAACCCATATCCTACCAAGGTTAATATGAGGTTTGACTGCCCGGATCAGCTATATTGCAGTCTAGAAGGCAATCCTAATGACTGTTGATAAATGGAAAGAAATCTGGTTCCTTGTTAGCCCACAAAACGACACAGTAATGCAATGCCGTTTTGTATTTTTCTGTGTCAAAACATAAGAATCACTGTTTGGCATGAAAAAAATTACAAGATTGATTCGGCAATCCATACGCTGTTTTATTGAAATTAACAAAAACTATTGTATTTGTGAATAGGCCCTTAGTATTAACCGAAATAACAAACCAGGCTTAGCTCATTGGTATAAATCGACTTGCTATCAACAAATATAGCACAATAGACATAGCACATTGCTATCAGATGACATAGCACACTGGTATCAGATGACATAGCACACTGGTATCAGATGACATAGCACAATGGTATCAGATGACATAGCACACTGGTATCAGATGACATAGCACACTGGTATCAACTGACAACCCCTCTGGCCTGGGTAGTTGGTTTAACTGCACACTTAATAGCGTAGATCTGTCCTAAAAGGCTGCCCTTTCCTTACATACTGCATTGTCAATAGGCCCTCAGAAGTGCACTACAGAAGGAATAGGGTCCCATTTGGCCTTTTCCATTTCAATACAATGTGCCGCGGTCCCTCAAAAGAATGAGTTTTCCATGACTACTATAGTTCACAGAAGACAACGAATGTCTAACAACTACTCTAGTTCATCATGAAACTAATTTGAGTTGCACTTTATGTAAGAAAACATATTGCCCATGATTGTGGCTGAAAAAAGACAACATTAAACATTGTAAAGTGATTCCCACATGGTCTCAAGGATTCATATCTAGAAAACATGAGGTGACACTTCCCTAAAGTGATACATTTTCAATTTGAAAAAAGTACCAAAAGGGTTGCCAGGTATTTGTCATGTATTTTCCAGTAGACTTGAGGTACCAAATCTGTTTAAGGACTTGAAATTGAAAGATGGCTGAAGGCTCAATTACATGTGGATATAAAGCATAGTTTAATTAAATTTTAAGATCTTTCTAATTGACTATGATCATCATTCAGGAAAGACTGAACACCTGTTGGAAAACCCAACATCGCAAGGAATATGGAGAATAAAACAAAATGTTTCTGAGATTAAATCATTTACAAAGATAACTGTTTATGTTCCAGAGATTATCAAACCCTATACAGTAGCATTATGCTGACATTGATTTTAGCTGTCAGAAATGTGTATAAAAATGACATAATTCACATCTGAAAGCTCTGTTCTTCGACTGGATGTCAAGGTTCATCATTTACGATGTCTGCCAAGATCAAAACAGCTAGTTGGGATTTCAAGCTACCTGGAATAGCTGTGTAAAACTATATGCTTCACTTCCGCAACTTTAGACAGCATGTTTCCTTCAAGATACAAACCTATATTTTATGCATCCCCTTTTCAAACTAACACACTACAAAGCCTGAATGCCAGTGTGCTGACGCCAGGATCCCAACTTCTCGTCACTCATTGTCACAGTAGAGTTGACAAGAGCCGAAACACACTGAGCCTTGGGCTCACATAACATTACTGCAGAATTGAATCAGCTCCACTCAACAGATCAAAGAGGTGTTTGATAAACGAAGCAGACCAGTGAAATATTGATCAACAAGCAAAACCTTTATCTACTTACCTACTACGTTGTACCTACAATCTGTTGTACAAATAGAATGATTTCTGATTCCTTATGTTCTTTCTCCATCAGTGGCCATCAGTGGTATTTTGTTGATATAAAATTAGTGGTATTTAATGGATTCTAATTACATATTTGCAGAAAATACAAGGGTTCAATTCAAAGCCCAGTTGACTGCGTGGTGATACTGGATATCTATCTGGTTCACAAGTGTTTCAAATGGTGATCCGCATTAATTACCGTGTTTTAATTACATCAGTCACCCATTGAAAAGGCATTAGTTGATGAACTAAGTCAAACAATGAAAGCACATTTAAAATATTAGCTGTTGTACTGTTTGTTCTTTCTCTTCCGGAAACTATGTGTGTATTTTGTTTGTGTATGTTCATGTTTTTGTAGTGTAATATATTGAATTTTCTATTTTTGCTATTAAAAAAACAAATCAACTCTTTGGACTCCGTGTGAAGTGGTCAATGATAGTTTGACATTGAAGACAAATATGAATTGAATCCCTTCATGAAGATAATATCTGTTACGTTCCACCACAGTATCAAACACATATCAGCCCCTGTTATCCGGAGCTGCTGAGTATGCAGGGATTTGATCCAACATCTAAGTTGTTTCACATCTAAGCTTACGAAGGAATTGTCCTTTGATATTTAGACTAATAAATGGTTAGAATGGAGACCTGGGGGGTTAATTTTCCTGGTGGAGGGTTGGCCACAAAAATAAAACCCAAAATCAACCAAATGCATAAGATATGCTACTTGAATATCAGGCATCAGGTAGTCAAGGTGGATGGAGATGTTTATCTACAGGGGAGATCTGGATTGCATTCACAGCATGGAAGTACTTTCTTAATTGGCCAATCAGAATATGTTTTCATTGAAACGCGACAGGTGCTTAGATTAGCAGAAACATAAAATAATGGTAACTTACCATGCATCCAGCAAGGAGTTAGCAGGTGGTTTCATGCAAACCCAGCGTCCTGGGCTCAGAGTGGGCGGCGTGCTGGGCTCAGAGTGGGCGGCGTCCTGGGCTCAGAGTGGGCGGCGTCCTGGGCTCAGAGTGGGCGGCATCCTGGGCTCAGAGTGGGCGGCGTCCTGGGCTCAGAGTGGGCAGCGTGCTGGGCTCAGAGTGGGCAGCGTGCTGGGCTCAGAGTGGGCGGCGTCCTGGGCTCAGAGTGGGCGGCTTCCTGGGCTCAGAGTGGGCGGCTTCCTGGGCATGCAGCTTGCCTTCTGGTTCAATGGGTCTGGAGGGAGACAGGTATGGGGGACATTAGGACAATTTCCCACAATTTGGACATCCTATGTACTAAAGGATGAGTAAAACGCGGGATAAATATAAATAAATATATTATATTTATAGTGTAATGGGCGAGACAGAGGGAACAAACAGTTCCTTGGAGGGCATGTATTCACCACATAGTGGAAGAAATGGAAGTAAAACAGAAAAACCTGGGGGGCAGGGAACATTTTCTATCCTCCCCCTGACGAGGCCTGCTTTACCCTCCTTACTCCCCCTGACGAGGCCTGCTTTACCCTTCTTACTCCCCCTGACGAGGCCTGCTTTACCCATCTATCCTCCCCCTGATGAGGCCTGCTTTACCCATCTATCCTCCCCCTGATGAGGCCTGCTTTACCCATCTATCCTACCCCTGACGAGGCCTGCTTTAACTTTCTAACCTCCCCCTGGCGAGGCCTGCTTTACCCTTCTATCCTTCTATCCTCCCCCTGACGAGGCCTGCTTTACCCATCTATCCTTCTATCCTCCCCCTGGCGAGGCCTGCTTTACCTTTCTATCCTTCTATCCTCCCCCTGACGAGGCCTGCTTTACCTTTCTATCCTTCTATCCTCCCCCTG
>JACXGJ010015330.1:0-13652 GCA_016801105.1 Esox niger | reverse complement strand
CCTACTGTATATACTTTACACACCCTACCGAATATACTTTACACACCCTGCAGTATATAATTTACACACCCTACTGTATATACTTTACACACCCTACCGAATATACTTTACACACCCTGCAGTATATACTTTACACACCCTACAGTATATACTTTACACACCCTGCAGTATATACTTTACACACCCTACAGTATATACTTTACACACCCTGCAGTATATACTTTACACACTCTACAGTATATGCTTTACATACCCTGCAGTATATACTTTACACACCCTACAGTATATATTTTACACACCCTGCAGTATATACTTTACCCACCCTGCAGTATATACTTTACCCACCCTGCAGTATATACTTTACACACCCTGCAGTATATACTTTACACACCCTGCAGTATATACTTTACACACCCTACAGTATATACTTTACCCACCCTGCAGTATATACTTTACACACCCTACAGTATATACATTACACACCCTGTAGTATATACTTTACACACCCTACAGTATATACTATACACTACAGTATATTTACGTCTTCATCAGCTGTCTTACAGATTTTAGGATATACTGATTTTCTGGATACTTTGAACTTCTGGATACTTTGCTTCATTTAACAAAAATGTTATAGGCCTGGTTCCTAAAAAAAATGCTTCTGTCTTAAGAAGGTAATACATCATTATTAAAATGTTAAAACTCTAAGCATCATAAAACTCATTATAATTTTTCTATCTTTCGCTCTTCTGTCCCTTCCTTCATCCCTCCATTTTAGTCATTTGTTGTGGGATCTATTGTATCTTGTGAGGTATAGTTTTATCTAAAATAATCTCAACTGGAAGTAATTTTGGCCACAAATGTGTAGAATGTAAATCTGACATTTCCGTGTACCTCTAATTACTTCCGTTGCCCTGACTCCCCAGCTAATTTCTTTCAGGGGAAGAAGTTTTCTTAATGAATATTTTCCAATATTAGTTTGTTATGAATAGTGGAAATGAAACTATGTTTTCTCGAGGCTTGAGATGATAGTCATACTCTACACAAAGGATAACTGCAGTGCACACCCACAGCTTGGTCTCTAGGGAATTTATAGCAGTGCTTATTATGACGATTCCTTGTCATGAAGTAGATTGGCAGCAATTTGAAAAAGCTCCCTTCAAGCACTTAAAATTCTCCTCTTATACTGGTAAACAAGAGACGTGACAGAAATATGAATGTTAGATGTTGTGTTTGTTAGCGAACGCAGGAAACAGGGTTTCGCATAGCTACCTACTTTCCCAGCACTCGGATACTTTGTTTTCAAATCACTGCCCCAAATATGAACATGATTCACTCCCGATTCCAGGTTAGGTAATCCTTTCATAGGCTTTTAGCTCTGTCTACAATCCAGGCTTGACATTGTTAGCCTCAAAGCCGTCTTCATCATTAACATTACGGTAGAGCTGTGGGTTGGGAGGTAGGTAGGGCTGTACTGCTGCTAGCCCGCCTCAGTCTGGGCCTAATTAAATGGCAGACAATGTGATTAGAGATACCGCTGGCATATTCTTTGTGCAAATTCATGCCAGTGATCCTGAATGGGCATCGTTTTCCCCAGGTTTGCTAACAGAGTAGATGTTGTGTTCCAGGATGGTAATAGTAATTTGGGGTTTTGCCGTTAAATTATAGCGTGTGTACAGATGTGATAAGCCTAGGGTCATTTACAGGAAAATCAGAGGATGTAGTCTATGCCGGTAAAGACTTGGCTTTAAAAAAAAAAACATAATTCACTGACTAATAAATAACGCCTAAAAAGGTTTGACACAGCTCCAGCCAGTCATCCTAATTGAATGCTGTGCTGTGAGTCAGAAGTTGCCATTACATAATGTTCAAAATAATCTTCAATGACAATGACAGACCAAGCTAACACATCCAGATCAAATCAGTGGGGGGGATCAATACTGTGCATGGAAATGATACCCAAGCGAGACTGTCTGGTTCTCATTGACAGGAGAGTGAGACATTTTATGTACGTGTGCGTTAAGCGGCTATGAATAATTTGCAGTGTTTAAATAAGAATTACTGGGAGGTGACGGGTATATAAGTTGACCTGCTCCTTCTCCCTCTGCGTGCGTGCGCATGCGTACATGCCTGTGTTTTCAAGCGCTTGTGTATCTGTCAGTATTCTAATAGCAAGTCCCAGAATCACGACTCATAAATCCTTTCCTCTGCTTTGAATAAAATATAAATCTCCCTCAGGAGGACCAGGATAAAATTCCTTAATGCGAGATGGATAGCGTCACAATTCACTGTTCTCTCCATGCACTCCTCAGCTGAACCCTGCCTGTTGCCATAGTATAGAGGGGGAATATAGGATTTCTCTAGTATCCAATCTAAACAGATGATCTTGACTGTTAATGGTGTCTCCATTCCCTGGACAGAAGTCTGGGACATTATTATGATTACGATGATTTCATTTAAGAGGGTGGGTGTTTCGGTGCCGGGTGTACGAGGACAGGGAGTTCAGGAGGCCCAGAAAACCTTGGAGCCAAAAAAACACAAGGAGAGGATTCCAGAGCTGGCAGCTGGCAGCAAAGACTGGACACAATAAATACAGCAATAAACCTCCAGTCCGCTCCACAAATGCATGTTTTGTGGGATTGCAGTAATTAGAAATATTTGCATAAATAAACGCCTGTACCTGAGACATTCTCTGGTTTCCATATCAGGACACGCATTCATGAACGTACAGTTGTGCTCAAAAGTGTGCATACCCTTGGAGAACTGGTAATGGGGGTATTTCAGAAAGCAGGTTTACCTATGGGTTGACTGACTCTGAGCTGTCAAACTCAGAGTTGACGGTTTCAGAACAGGTGGTTCAGTCAACTCTGAATTAAGTTAACTCTGAATAAAGCAGGTGCACGAGGAGATAAAAAGCCCTCATTAGTGGAACGCAGATAACGTAATTGACCATAGCAACAGGGGAAAAAAATATCGAACAGCATACTTCTCCCCAGTGGAGTTAGATATATTAATGAATGCACATGCTGAATATATATATATATTCAAGAAAAAAGCAATCCAGTAGCAGCAGTAAAAGGAAGTGAGTTAGCATGTCAAAATAATGCTGACCGAGACAATGCCTGAGTATTAATAGAAAGAAGGTCTGTCACATCTCGAGTCCTCCACTAATTAAACATTAATATAATGTGTGTGTTGGGGGGGCGGGGGTGTAATATCAATATAGAGTTTATTTATCAAATGCTAAAATATCGCAATAATATGCAAAGTATAACTCTTAGCAATTTTAAAAGAGTAGGATGGGAAATATGAACAATATACCTGTAATTCTGTGGAATTCTTATTTGATGAGTCTTGTGGGTCTGTGACTTCAGAACACTACTAAAGTTTACATAAAACATTTCATTGCAAGAGTCAAATCTCTGACAGGCCCACAGAGACGGTTGTCTTGGACATATGGTCAGCGTCACCGATGTTATACAAAAACACAAATACATTTTTTCCGAACAGAAAGCACCTCCACGATGGATCATAGGAATGATATGAGAGCTGAGAATATGGTTCAGATGAATGATCGATTGGGCAGAAAAACATGAATGTTCAAACAAATAAACATTTGGGAATGATATAAAACATCCAATCAGGGTCTGATCACTTATGACTGAGATATCAACAGAGTATTTGTACTTCATTTGGCTCTTCGAGAAAAGGAGACGCCCTGTCTGATGTGTTCAGAGACCAGGTTTCAATTAAAGAGTAGAACAAACTCAGAGTTAGTTGGATAAAACCTGCTAGCGAGCAGGTTAGCTTCACATAGTATGTTGCCATAGTAACTGAGTGAACTGGCTCTTTGAAACCGTGAACCCAGAGTTTCCTTCAACTCTGAGCCAACTAATTGAGGTTTCACTAGACCCACTTTCTGAAATAACCCCAATATATGTACGACTTGTAAAGAAAACATGAGTGAGCAGGCAAAACAAAATGTTTTGCAACAAAGAAAAATAATCACTGACCCCTGTTCAAAATCTGCATATGTTTAGTTCTTAATACTATGTATTGCCCCATTTAGCATCAATGACAGCATGCAGTCTTTTCTAATAGTTGTCTATGAGGCCCCGAATTCTTGCAGGTGTTATAGCTGCCCATTCATCTTGGCAAAATGCCTCCAGGTCATGCAAAGTCTTTGGTGGTCTTGCATGAATTGCACGTTTGAAATCTCTCCTGAGTGGCTCAATGATATTATGGTCAGGAGACTGTGATGGCCACTCCAGAACCTGCAACTTTTTCTGCTGTAACCACTGGAGGGCCAACTTGGCCTTGTGCTTAGGGTCTTTGTCACGCTGGAAAGTCCAAGAGCGTCCAATGCGCAGCTTTTAGGCAGAAGAATGCAAATTGTCTGCCAGTATTTTCTGATAACACGCAGCATTCATATTGCCGTACATGTTCACAAGCCTTTAGAGCTCACACACTCCCAGTTAGCAACCACCAAGCTTCTCCGTGGGGATGGTATTCTGTTCACTATAGGGCTTGTTGACCCCTCTCCAAACATAGCGCTTATGGTTGTGACCATAAATCTCTATTTTGGTCTGGTCACTCCAAATTACAGTGTGCAAGAAGCTGTGAGGCATGTCAAGGTGTTTTCAGGCATATTGTAACCAGGCTTTTTTGTGGCATTGGTGCAGTAAAGGCTTCTTTCTGGCAACGCGACCATGCAGCTTATTTTTGTTCAAGTATCGTCGTATTGTGCTCCTTGGAACAACAACACCGTCTTTTGAAAGAAAAAGAAAAAACAGGAGTGGTCTTTTAATTATTTTCAGAGCTGTGAAAATAATGTGTGTATATATATATATATAACTACAAGGCTTTCTTTTGCAAAAACAGCAACTCAGTGAATGACATTTTAGAGCAAGCTATAAATTCAACCATTCAAAAATCAATGAGAATAATTAACTAATGGAAAATACAGATCGGTATCAAAAGGAAATTACTTTTGATCGCACATTTCAATGTTAATACATTCGAAAAAGGGATATCAAATTAGCACTACGCCATATCAAAGTTGGATATTTCAGACAAAGGAAATATTAACAGGGTGTCATAAAATATATGTTGGAAGCTCAGTGAGTGAAGAAAAGCAATATGTTAGCACTGTGGGTCAGATGCAGGAGAGAATGAACTTCCTATTCAACTGCTGCCTGGTGACTCAGGTGTTTTCTATCGAAACATTACTGTTGTTGCTTAAAGGTATTGTTCACTTTTGTATGACTTTCTATGAATTGTTTGGGCAGAATTGACAACTACCCTTTCATACCAATAAGGTGTTTATTGAACTGAATGGAATTAAAAAGCAAGAAAACAAGAGTGAGAGAGGTAAGAGGTGGGTTGTGTTGATTTGTCTTAAATAAATTACCATACAAATGTGATCACAAAAAGTGAGAAAGAGGAGAGAGAACGGGACAGAGGGAGGAGGTTAGGAGGAGTTAGAGTCTGAAAGAGGCAGATAAAGGAGAGACAGAGAAAAGGGAGAGGTTGAGGACAGGCCAAGGGGAGAGAGGAGAGGAGAGGGGAGAGAGAGGGGAGGAATGAGAGGTGAAAGAGAATGAGGAGAGAGGAGAGGAAAGAGGAGAGTGTGTGAGTGGAGGAAAGAGAGTGGAGAGAGAAAGGGGAGAGACGGATTGAGAGCAGAGCGACAATGGGGAGAGAGGGAAGAGAGTGGAAAGAGAAAGGAAATAGAGAGTGGAGAGGGGGAGGGAGAGTGCAGAGTGAGACACAAAGGGGAGAGAGGGAAGAGAGTGGAAAGAGAAAGGAAATAGAGAGTAGAGAGGGGGAGGGAGAGTGCAGAGTGAGACACAAAGGGGAGAGAGGGAAGAGAGTGGAAAGAGATTAGAGAGAGAGTAGAGAGGGGGGAGGGGAGAGAGAGACAAAGGGGTGAGGGGGAGAGCGCCGCTCAGCATTGTAACCAGACATGCAGCTCTCATTTGGGGAATGTAATGTTGGATGGGTAGAGGACAGGGAGGAGAGTAACTTAAGACAGCGGCAGTTTGGATCTGTGGCCCGGCCTGCCGCCTGTCCTTATAGACCAACAACTGTGGTGTCCGCTCACAAAAATACAGTCATCAACACTGAAACACTAGGTAAAGCACACATGTACTCACGCACGCACACAAACACACACACAAACCAAAGCACATGTGCTCTCCCATCCTCTTCCGTCTGAACACAGTTGAGGCCTGTCTCCTAGGCTCAGCCAGAGGGTGTTCACAGCCTCAGCGGAGACCGTGAATGCATACAGATGTCTGCTGGCTCCCCTCTCTGTCCCCAGGAAGGTTTGCCTCGGGATGGCAGCTTTACTTCCAGGGGAGAAAATATCCTTTTTCCCTGGCTGGGGATCCTGTCCAGGGACACGATCCATTACAATACTTCCCAAATGCAGCGCTCTTTTTTTCACCCTCTTTTGTTTTCAACTCCGTCTAATAGTTTTTTCACTTGCATCTACGTGCTCATTTGAAGATTTGTATTTGTTCATGCATTTCATTCTATATTGGACAAGAAATTGGTGCAAGATGGAGAGGTTTTGTTAAAAAGGCAGTGGGTCGTTCAGATTTGGACCCACTCTGCAGCAGCACATGCGCATCGAACACAGTGGCTTCAGTGGTCATTCAGCAGGACTGGAGCTGCAGTCCAAACCAAACTGTGGCCAGGACCCAGATCTGAGCCAGGGAGGGTGAGTGGGAGAGGCTGGGAGCAGCGAGGCAAGACAATGCTGCAGGCTCTGGGGTCCTGCTGAAGTGCCGAATGGACAGCCTCTGATGTAATGGGAACTGCTAGGTTCACTAACTAACCCAAACGCAATCAGCGCTGCTCTCTTCCTCTCCTGAGGCTTGCTGAACTAAAGGGAGTATCGGGATGCAGTTGTCGAAAAGATTTCTCATGTGAAGAACACCGGCCTGTGGAAGATTTGGGCCATAATGGTTGTTGGTTTTTGACTCGCTCTCTCACCATCGGTAATGTTATAATAATGGCAAGTTGTTTCGTGATCATCAAAGAATCGTCTCTGGGTTTTAACTGGCCCTTTGTTTGAATTGGGTCCGCTTTCTTAGAGACTGTCTTTCAATATGCCGTGGAAGCCAAACCTCACCTATGATCCTCTGTGTTCATTTCCCAGAATGCCATGGTGTCGTTCAAGGAGCTGTGTGGTCTGACCCCAGCAGCCAACATGAAGCAGTGCATCCTGACTGTGTCGACGTGGCTGATGAACAGCGAGCGCTCCCTCAGGGTCACAGTGGACCTGAGTGAGGCCTATCCTACCATGGAGGCCCGTGGACCGGTCCCTGAGCTCCTGAGGAAGGTCCTCAACGCCTACGACATGGTACGCTGTCAACATTCTACGTTAATTTAGGATAACAGTCCTGTTACATCAACATTAATTTAGGATAACGGTCCTGTTACATCAATGTTTATTTAGGAAAGCGGTCCTGTTACATCAACATTAATTTCGGATAACGGTCCTGTTACATCAATGTTTATTTAGGATAACAGTCCTGTTACATCAAGGTTAATTTTGGATAACAGTCCTGTTGCATCTACATTAATTTAGGATAACGGCTCTGTTACATTAACATTAATTTAGGATAACAGTTCTGTTACACCACCGTTCATTTCAGATAATGGTTCTGTTACATCAACTTTAATTTTGCATAACGGTAATGTTGATTTAGGATTACGGCCGTGTTACATCAGCGTTCACTCAGGATAACGGTTCTGTTACATCATCTTCATGTTATACAGCAGCTTTCCGGTGGTCAGTGTTGCCTTCAGCATTGTGTCACATCCCATTCAGCCCTGCGTCCATGCTCTGTGTTTCTGTGGGTTGTGTACCTTTTGTCCAGGCCACCTCTTAGCAGCAAAAAAACAGCTTCCCCACTTTTATTAAAAAGTCAAATGAGCAGCCACAGTTCAGTTCAAAAGGAGGCCAAAAACCCACTACCTGCAGCCAATCCATTTTTTCAAAGTAGCCTAATTTTGCATGAAAAGCACAGCCAAGGCAACACCGGTGCAAGTAAATGGCTTATAGATTTCTGTTATATTTATCTACCTACAAAAGGTGGCTGATAGACCAAAAGTTTAGATTGAGGAAACACACTAATTGTAGTAGAATAGGGACATAATCATGGTGGGCTGTCATTCCTTTGACACTGAGGCATGGGGCCACATGCAAGTTTAAGGTTTGATCCCTTTTCTATAGTAATTGGGTTAAGCAGGTGTTATAGGTGTGTTGTTTGTATTAGTGGTGTGATATATGTGTATTAAAGGTGGGTTATAGGTGTATTACAGTTGTGTTATCAATCAGTGGAATAGTTGGCGTTGCCATGCCAGCTGGCCCATGGTAGGTAATAAAATTGGGGAAATTTAAAAAATGACTTCAACTCCCATTCCAATACATCCGGATTTAAATTATTTAACCAGTATAATGGACCTACTGTATAAATGTTTTAATTACTGCTCTTCTCTGAACCGCCAATCATTTATGATCAACAAATGACAAAACAAATGCGTGGTCCTCCATTAGATTTCAAGATCCCGATGTGGCTCTCTACAAAGCCTAAATGTTTGCTGCCCACCCCTGTTATACATGTTTGTTGGGTTCGTTAGTTGTGTTAGGTATTTTAGAGCTGTGTTATGAGAGGTGTGTTATAGATTTGTCGTTAGAGGTGTAGATCCGTGAGGCTCAAAGCATCAAATGATTTGTTTTTATTAGAGCACATTGTTTTTCGACCTTGAAATAACACTTTTCATTTTGACTGGTCAACTCAAATAACAAAAATAAATCTTTGTCTGGGACCACCACAGGACACCGTATGATAACGGCATGCATTCTATCACAGCAAGTGGACCAATCAGCTACTGAGGCACAGTGACAGGCACTAACTCATTCCCAAGCAGGTCACGCCGCTCCGCTAGCTTTTGCATGCCTTCCCATAATGCCCTGTGCCTCCCTTAACCATCAGACCCGCCGCTCTTATCCGTGAGAACGGCCCGCTTCTTCATTATTCACTCGACGTTTACTGGTACAGGCCAGTGCGGGGGGTGTTTCCGGTTGTTGTGGCTCTCAGACACATTGGCTGCACCACTGTTCCAACCCCCCGGTTCTGACAGTTGGAATCGACCCGCCGAATTGAGTCATCACACAAGAACTGAGGTGACATTGTAGTTATCCAACCGTGCTCTCCTCCTCACGGTCAGACAGTCCCGGAGCGCAACAACCTCGTACACCTACCGTATCTGGCGCTCTAAATAGCAGGCTCTTTGTGTTTTTAATCAGCTTTTCTGGCTGATCGTGCCTCTTGCAGCTTTAGTACCGTACATTCACATGTGAAGGGCTTAATGACGAGCCTAAGCGAGGGGCTTGGCAATCCACTTATATCTGTTCAACTGTGACATTCCCGCTAACCCCACTCCGCCCAGTATCAGAGTCAACCGCCGTGGCCAGGAGGTGACGTCCAAGGATGCCAGCAGTGTCCGAGATAGAGGGGCTGCCTGTCCGTCTGTCCAGAGCACAGGGTCGGTCAGCTGAATTTTACTGTGTGCTCCCAAAAGATTAGTTCATTGGCACACGCCCGATGTTGAAGAACAGAGGCTCCTGTGTCCGCATGTGTGTGTCTGTGTGTCCAAGTGTGTGTGTGTGTGTGTGTGTGTGTGTGTGTGTACAAGCCTGAGCCCTAAGAACATTAATGGCTGTCCTTAAATATCCTCACGTGGGCTGGTTTGAAGCCGGCACCACTGACCCAGTAATGTCCTGACCCAGCACTTTGGAGCTGTGTGGTCAGCACCCCTGAGGCAAGGCCAAGCAGACCCAGCCCATCTGGGCCAGCGTCCGGGTACCAGCCCGCACATGCAGCGGCCTGCACCCTACACGCCCCCCCCCTTTAAATAAAAGTGTGAAACTTCATTAGCAGTCTCCTGAGTGCCGGGGCAGGCCAGCTGCTGCTTCCTGTCTGTGGGAGGGAGGGAGGGAGGCTCTAAAAACAGAAGCTTTTCAGTGAAGGTCACGGGGGGTTTTGGACTGGAACAGGGCAAAAGCTGCAAGGCTGCCGTGAAGCTCCGGGAAAACTGGCCGCGGACCAAATACCACCCGGTTCCCCAGGCAGCGCTCTACTTTAGGCCAGAGTCGCATGGAGCCGGGGCCCCACTTGGGACACACTCCTCTCACCTCTTGTCTTCTGTGTGTCACCACTTGATTACAACCTTGTCCTCACTCAATTTGTGCACGTGTGCATGTGTTTGCATGTGCATTACAGTACTTAGGAGGACCAGATGTGCCTCAGTAAATTATGACCAGGGAGGAAATGTTGCCAGTCCTTACATTTATAAATGGCTTTGGAGGCCTAGGGGTTAAAGGCCCATTTCTTCAAAGCACAACTTAATACACCAACTAATTACTAAGGTAAGCAATGATTTGTGTCATAAAAACGCAATAATTTTTATTTCAATCTAGTTTCTACCAATATTCATTGCTAACATAGATAGCGCCGCTTCAGCAATTTGGCAATCGCAGAATAACATAATCATTTCTAGAAGATGAAAAACACTTCACATGCATTGATTTTTTTTTTTAAACACCAACGATGATCATTCCCATATGGTGCCTGCCTGTAATAATTACAAGCTAACTCAGAAAAACTCGCTTTCACGTTTCGTTTGCTTGGCCAGAAATGAACCAATTCTCGTTTTAACTAGCCATATCCAAAAAGGCAAGGCTATACCTTTGCTTTATATACTGCTACAATGTGCAAAAACACATTAACATTATCTTGTAGAAACATGTAGAAACAACTAAGAATTCATGTTTTCTCAACTTTCCAATCTATTTGGTTGTTGTATGAAGGACACCACCATTTGTTGTACTGAATGTTCCTATACTAATGACAGCAAAGTAACTGCCTTTTCCTTTGTGTACACATTATAACCTAGACCACACATCTCAATACTTAATTCCACAGGCAATGTTTTCCACAAGCAAGGCGCAAATAATTTTCCGTTATAACAACATTAACCTGCTATATGTTAACAGAGTGAGCTGTACATTTTACACTAGGGTCTTGGCCACAGATCTCATTAGTCATATTCGTAACCTACCCAAAATAAGCATTAAATTCCCCCACTGTTTATCAAGAAAACATGTTTATCGAGAAGGAATCACATCACAGAAAGACATCTAATGGCTCTATCAATCAAGGACAACTGCGACTACTCAGATTTGACTGATATCCGTAGTTTTAACATGGAGTTTTAATGAAAAGAAACAAAACATGACTAGCTTTAAGTTTCAGATCTCACTCGTGATCAATCCACACCGTAACATAATAATCTGGGGGTTTTAGTGCCCAAAAAACATTGTCTCCTACTGTCCAACTAGGTGTGAAACTAATTTCACTGACATAATACACCCCACCTAATTTCCTCTCAGGGTGTATCGGGCCATTCATGTGTGGGTTCTAATGATGTTCAGGGTTAGAAGTAGGTTTTGGGTTAAGTTTACACATTAAGGATTAGGTGTAGGAGTTAGGGTTGGGTTTGTTTTCTAGGGGGGGCTTTGGGGGTTACGATTAGAGTGAGGGGTTTTAGAAAATATGTTTAGTCTGTCCAAAGCAGACAAAAAGAACTTCCAGGATTTCCCCATCTCTGAATTGACTTGGCGAGACAGTGTGATTAAAGGAGAGAAATGTTGATACAGCCTTGCTCTTTCTCTTCCATCAAATGTCTGTGAGAAATATTCCACTAGAGGAATTCAATTTTTTGGTTATTTATTCTTTCTGTGGTAATTCCCCATGTCGGGATTCTCTTACATTCCATGGTAACGATAAGTATTGTTTACTAAGAGGAAGTGTTTACACTGTCCTGTTTAGTTTTGGCCACAATAGGACCCATGACATAAGAAGTCCCCCTGCGACACAGGATGTGCTTGACACTGTACAACCTCATTTCCTGTTGTGTAATGCTGTCCTCTCCATTTCCCTTCTATAGATGATCCAGACAAGCCGGACACTGATTGAGTCGGCCGATGTGGTCCACTCCAAGCTCACACAAGCCCAACGGGCAGGTAAGTACAGAAACCTTGTCTAAGTCTTTCTGCGCAGGGATGTTACTGAACATTGGGGTGGGTATTGGCAAGTACCTTACGATATGAGATGTATCACAATACAGATATTACGATTCAATACACCATGATTCATCATGATATCACAACTGAATAACGATACTAAAGACAACCTCAAATCTTTAGCTAATCCCCATTAGCTACCCTTAATGGGGTTGAAACACTCAATATGAAATTATATGTTTAACCCTTTAGACACAAATAGAATTCCAGAATGCTGCTGTTGATTACTGAAAATTCTCTAAATAAATTATATTTTCTCACACATTTCAAACAAACATATCACAAAAACAAATTAGAATTACAAGTTAACTTTGTTTTAAAGAGCACGCAGTCTTCCTTAATTTGACAACACATTAATGTAACTTGGAATAATATACATTTTCACCCATTAACAATAGACATCCATTATTAATGACATCCATGGGAATACATGGGAATACAGTAACAGGCTTTTATCAGGTAGATTGTGTGGTAAATACACAATTATTCTTGTTAAAGAAACACGCCCGTTCAGCGACCACTACAGTAATTTAAAATATGTCTGTCAATAGCATAATAAATGAACAAACATCGATTCTAAAGATCAGAAAATCGATACAATATTGTGAAAGAAAGAATAGCAATTTGACATTAAATCGTTGTATTGGCACAGCACTGCTGAAGATGAGTCCGGGTTTGGTGATAGAAAGACATAAAACGATCTCTCATCCAATCAAATTAGTATTATTAACCTTTCTCATCACGGTCATTGTCACTGGTGACGTGTTTTCTATAATGGACCATTTATCTTCCGGAAGTCAACTCTGAGAAGCTGATGTGCCAGTTGACAGGTGGGCCTCAGTCTCAGAGAAAGGAGCTATTGAAAGGAGATGTAGGAGTGAATGGACTACAATATTCTCTCAGAGCAGGGAGGACATTGCAGTAATAGAGAGGTAGATAGCGAGAGAAAGAGCGCAAGGTTGATGGACTGAGAAAGAGCGAGAGAGAATAGAGTCGGGTAAATTGTCAATGCGGTTGTTTTTTTTCCCCGGCTGCTGGATGACCCGGACTTATGGTGCGTGGTTGTAATTGACCGTAATGAGATCTTTCAGTACAATCAAAAGTAGGAGGCCAATGAGTGGCTGCTTTCCCTCTGCCTGGGGCTGTAATTGCAGGCTGCCCCCGCTGCAGTGCCGAGTGGCTGCAGATAGACAGCACTTGTAAATGCTGGAGCACATGCAGAATAGGGACACGGTACGGTCACGACTCGTGACATGACTTGTTATCGTCAGTGTGTGTGTTTACCTACAGGTTTTGCATGCGCCCGTCTTCTGACGGGCAGAGTGGCAAACACACGGGAGAGGATACTGCTCAGCCGGGAGACGGTCCTGTAGTGTATTCCACCCTGTCATGATCCCGGGGTTGATTCCCTGTAGTGTTCATTTAAACACCACTGCCGTGTGTGTGTGTGTGTGTGTGTGTGTGTGTGTGTGTGTGTGTGTGTGTGTGTGTG
>JACXGJ010015329.1:0-13652 GCA_016801105.1 Esox niger | reverse complement strand
GGTGGACAGTATCAGGCCTTTCTGGTCACCTTCACGCCCCTGGGCCAGACTACACTTAATCATAAACCAGGCTGAAGAGATGAGTCTTTAGTAGACGCTTGAAGGTTTCCACTGAATCTGCATTTCTAATTTTGATTGGCAAATCATTCCAAAGTAGTGGAGCTCTATGAGAGAAAGCCCTGCCTCCGGCTGTTTTTTTGGGGATTTTAGGTACAATTAAAAGGCCTGCATCTTGTGATCTAAGGTTACGTGCAGGTGTGTATGGCTGGATCATTTCAGCGAGATAAGTAGGAGCAAGTCCATGAATTGATTTATAGGTTAACAATAAAACCTTAAAATCAGCCCTAACCCTAACAGGCAGCCAGTGTAAAGAGGCTAGTACTGGAGTAATGTGTTCAAATTTTTTGTTCTAGTTAGAATTCTAGCAGCAGTGTGAAGCACTAATTGAAGTTTATTTATTGATTTATCAGGGTAACCGGAAAAAAGAGCATTGCAATAGTCTAGTCTTGATGTAACAAAAGCATGGATTAGCTTTTCCGCGTCAGTTTTTGATACATCAATGCAATCATAAATTACAAAGTCACCAGACATACATACGTCATTCCGGAAGTCCGGCCCTAACACACGCCATACAGGAAGTTCATTTGTCACACCAGAAGTCCCACCCAGCAAACCGGATTTCCCGCCCACCTGTCAAATCAATCTGGAAGCCCGGCCCACCAGGGTCATAAATCACCAAAGTGACGGACTATACCCTACTACTACTGCACACTCTCCTTGATGCTAAAGGGGACAATACACAGTATAAGGAACTAAGGGTATGCAGACTTCTGAACAGGGGTCAGTTCTTTTTTTCTTTGTTGCCATGTTTTGTTTTATGATTGTGCCATTCTGTTATGACCTACTGTTGAATGTGAATCCCATAAGAAATAAAAGACATGTGTTTTGCCTGCTCACTCATGTTTTTGTTTTTACAAATGGTGAATATATTACCAATTCTCCAAGGGTATGCAAACTTTTGAGCACAAACCTTGGACAATTTATTCCTACAGATATTTTTACCAATACAGTTGATATTATTTGCTGATTTATTCTTAAAGAATATTATTCTTGAAGGCCTCACTAACCATTGAAAAAAGGTTTCAATAGGAATGGTGTAATGTCTAACTGAATACAAACAATTAAATAATATATATGGTACTCTTCCTTTGAGCTGAGATAGCAGCTAACACTGGAGATCTTCCCTCAACATAGTCACTCTCCCTTTTTTCTGTCCATATTTTCTTTCATACTTTTTTCTTGCTCCCAAGGAGATCACTTGCCTTTGAAAAGAACAAGGCAAGAATTAGTCCTAATCAGGAAACTATCATAATCCTCTAGTACATCCACTATCGTTTGTATAGTTTCGGCACAATATACTGTTCATATCCCCAGTAATCATCACATATCTGATGTGCACTTTATCTTGACTCGTATCACTGTCATCTTTATCTCTAAAAGGGAGAGGGAAAACCATCAATTAACTTTCACAGCTTGTCGCAGTTCCGTATTGTGAAGTGTAATCAGATCCTACAATCCACTTCAAGACTGCTTGTTTCTGTTACTTCCCCCTTTGAAGGGGTTTCTGTAATTACTTCCACCTGTACACAATCAAGGCAAAGATAGAAGCATTCAGAATGTAGCACCTCTTTTTGGTCGGATTGCATGATTGGTACACAAGCTGAGCAAGTAATACATACAGTTTAACTGTTAGCAATACATTTGAATGGTTGGCACAAAAAATGGCTCTTTGTCGCTAATGTGACATTTTCATAATTGCTTCAGGCAGTTTAGTTACCAGAGGTGTATTAATTTCACCCAGCAAAAAGCTTTAGTTACAAAACATTTCATAAAATTTGACAAAATTGGGAGAAACTGGGGCCTACTAGAATGTTCCCAAAATAAACTACTATGCAACTAATATATTTAGTTTAGCAGAATTGATACATACCTACACCCTGGCCTGAGTTCTTGACTATATGAAATGTTGTAACTCCAAAATTTTTGACCTAAGAGTATTTCACAAAGTGTTTTAGTTCTAAAACCAACTCCTAAATCTTGGAGAAGTTAGGAGTAGTCAAGAGGACTCCTAAGTTACTGAGACAAGGTAACAAACAATCCTGCTGCCGGCAATAGGCCTCGTAATCCAGTCAACATTTTAGAAACACTTCATGACACCAAGCTTTTAAAAAGGTATTGGCTTAATCGTGAGAGTATTATGATCATAGTAGAGCTAGTAATTGATGCAGTCACTTCACCAGGATACAGAAATAACCCAATAACACCGGAGATCAAGGTTGTGACAACTCTATACTACTTGGCCACAAGGAAAATGCAGCTGCAGTATGTAGCGCAGATGAACTAGGTATATCTCAGACATCTGTCATTTGAATATTACATCAAACAATAAATGCCCTTTCCAGACCCCATATCGTCAGACTAATAATTTGGTTTCCTCATTCGCCAACTACAAAGAAATAAATCTGACTTCATGGTTATTGCTGGACCACCTGGTGTAGTTGGTGCTGCAGATGGGACACAAAATAGCACAAATTATTGCACCATCGAAAGATGAACGCACATTTCTTTACAAGCTGCCATACATACATGACACATGTTGCCATATTGACTTCTCCCCATTCCTTAGTAAAAGATGGTCTAAGCAGCTATGTAAATAGGTTATCTAGGAACTTTTAGTGCTGTTTAGGAGTCCTCCTAGCTGTAAGATGAAACCTCTGGCAAGAACATCAAATGTCTCCCGAAGTTCTTGGCCTGGCCTCGGCCACAACATTGGGTAGTTGCAGATCTTTGTCAGTTTTCCTCTCATCCATTGCTTCTAATTCTGTGTCAGTGTACACTGCCTCAAACCGATGCAATAAAATGCAAATTAATTATTTAAAGCTCATACAATGTGAGTTTTTGGATTTTTGTTTTAGATTCCATAATTGAAGTGTACCTATGGTAAACATTACAGACCTCTACATGCTTTGTAAGTAGGAAAACCTGCAAAATCAGCAGTCTATCAAATACTTGTTCTCCACACTGTATACTTCACAAAAGTATTTACCCCCTTGAACATTTCAACATTTTATAGTGTTACACCATGAATTAAACTAAACATATTTGTGGCCACTGATCAACAAAAATAAAATGCATATTGTCGAAGTGAAAATCAGAATCATCAGAATGTTCAACATTAAACACAAACAGGATGAAATTGATTGCATTCAGTAATTAGTCAATATTTAGTAGAGGCAACACTAGAAGCTATTCTAGCCATGAATCTATTTGTCTACCATCTACCACCTTTTCACACCTGGACCCAGCAATTTATGCCAATTCTTCTTTGCAAAATTGCTCAAGCTCTTTCAACTTGGATGGGATCCATTTAGTGAACTGCAATTTTAAACTCTTTACCCATGAATTGGATTGAGGTCCGGGCTTTGACTGGGCCACTCAAAGACATTCACAGACTGGTCCTGAAGCCACTCCAGCGTTGTCTAGGCTGCCTGCTTTGGGTCATTGTTGTGCTGAAAGATTCATCTTCACCCCAGTCTGAGGTCTTGTGTGCTCTGAATCAGGTTTTCTTCAAGGACCTCTCTGTAATTTGCTCAGTTCATCCTTCCCTCTATTCTGCCCAGTCTCCAAGTCCCTGCCACCGAGAGGCTTTCTGATAGAATGATGCTGCCACTATGCTTCACGATAGAGATCAGTTTTGCAGCAAACATTGAGTTTAGTGTTGAGTCCAAAAAGCTCTGTTGTGAAGCATTTGTGCTATTGTTACAGTATGCACAGTGTCCCCTAGCTCAGCCCTAAGACTGTAACTATAATAGGCCTCTTGTTGGCCTCCTGACTAATGCTCTAATACTCAGTTTTTGACGCACTCTTTTAGACAGATTTATTTTTGTGATATAATATGCTGCAGGGGACATTCAATGTGTTGAAAATTATCTTGAATCCTACTCCACTGAAACACCTTAATTGCACAAATATGGACTCTATATGACTAATTGTGTGACTATAATTTTTTGTTGTTTCATATTTGTAAATAATTTATGAACAGTTTTGATTTAGTTTTGACATTGACATTATGGATGTTTTTGAGTTGTTTCTGTTATCTGTGTCAAAAACACCTAACTATATCCATTTAGAATAATCTGCTATGACTACAGGGTCTGATTTCATTGAAATTTACAAAACACTTCACAGTAATTTCAAAAGTAAACGTTTTACTTAATCTAACAAATCTGGATATAAAGGTATTGTATGTGAGCTTCTGTCAAATTGCAGACATTTTCCATAAAGCATCAGCAATTAATCATGAAGTGATGATTACTGAAATAATGATCTTCAGGCTTTTTTTTACATAACACCCACTCCACCTTATAAGGTGGTTTGGCTGTTTATTCCCCTTCACTCTTTCCTTTTGCCATCATCCTGGTCGATGCAAATATCTGCCTAATCTGTCCACAATACCCTTTTTGAGAATACCATTGCTGTCTCCCTTAGGTATTTTTAGGACATCCGGTTTTTGAGGCTTACTAGTATTTTTGCACCTTCCAGACCCTGTAGTCTGGCTGGTGAAGTTGTCTGCAAATGGTAGTGGCTGACAAATCCCTGCCTACCTCCTGGATAGTGTTTATGATCTGTCAGAATGTTCTTTGTTGTTTTTTGCTTATTATAGTGAGTATTCTTTGAACATCCACTGTAGGTCTTCTTTGATCTCGCAGTTAATTTACTAATGCTGAACTAACCACGGCACTTTCTTTCTTTAAATACACAAAACAGTTTAATTTGGCACACCTTGTGTTTTTGCTTTGTCTCTGATTGATTTATACACATTCATCTGCATCATGATGGCCAGATTGCATTTACACTTCTTAGGTCCTTGTGTTGTCTGACACCAGCAGCCAACTCTAAATACAAATGGAAAGCTTAAAATCAAGACTAGATGCCCTAATGATGTACACAAACACAGTTGTCTAATAAGAGGGGTAAAACTTTCCACAAACTTGTATTACCTTTAAATGGGGGACAAAACATGCTGTTATTTCTAAATGGTTCATGTAATATAATATAGTGGAAAATAGCCTATTAAGCTCACAGTCTGTTTTCAACCCCATCACCATTGAATCATTTCTAAAGTTCTTGAGTACACAGTCAAAACAACAAAACTTGTGTTACTATCCAAATACAAATGGACTGCACTGTATTCTAACCAATTCTTTCTCCTTCTCATGTAATGTTGTAAGATGCATTTTTATGCATGATCTTCTGGTGATTTGGATTTGTCATGTCCTGGCATGGCACTACTGAAGCCAAATCCGTCAGTACAGAGAAGGCGCTTTGCCCCAGAAGCTGCTGTAAGAGGACACGAAAGACCACGTTTGATGGTCGCTGGGAGTACCCATGGCTTTTAGGATGCGACAGCTTCCCAGCTCCGGCGTGGGACCCTCATACTGGCAGATTCGACAGTACAAAGCAGTCCATTTGCCCCAACAGTTGTATGGAGAAGAGGTCCTTCCTGCGTCTGTTTTTGGTGCCAACTTCTGGTTACCTTTAAAGCCCTGGTGAATGTGACAGCTTTCTGGCTCTGGGGTTTTAGTTGTTTAAGTAAAGCCCTTTGTTTGCTCTGCATCTGTGTCCTGCTTCCTTCTTCAAACGTTACAGCATTGGCATCAGTTGTAGTGTCCGAATCGATAAAATTACTTTTAAATACTGAGATAAAAAGTACACAGAATTGGATTCTGTAATGAGAATTTCTTATCTATACTGTTATCTTATACTTGACATAATATAGGATTGTGAAAACATTATATTTTAAGTTTGTTTTGGAGGTTATAAAGGTTGACCTGCAAACAGTCAGTTGGTTGTTGAGAATCCCAGGATACCTACAGTAGGTGGTACAAAAAATTGTTTTACCCACCCTGTCCTCACCCCATACTGGCTTCCATAGTGAAGCAAACCCCCAGACCTCCATACAATCTCACCCAATTAGACATTCTACAGTCATTAGTGAACAAAGGTTACCAAAGTGTTCATATTTATTATAATTACTTCACAAACTAGACATTCCCTTACACATGAGAGAAATGCTTTATCCTGCAATTACATAATCCTTTAGTCACACTCTATCTGATTTCCAGCTGGTTTGGTCTGAATCTCATGATTATAACAGAATAGGCTAAATGGAACCAGTGCAGCACATAGATTCCTTTGCTCCCAAACAATAATGTGTACATATAAAGTACTTCAATATTTTATCTACCTCAAAAAGCAGAAGAGGATGTCAACCCTGTTGATCTCAGATTGTGCCTAAACAATTCAGAGAAGTTGGGTAAACACTAGTAAAATGTATTAATATAAGTAAAACAGAATTTTATTAAAGGGCAATTTAATTAAGCCAATCTTTGAGTTTAAGTTAGCTGATTGCGAATGCATTGGCCATATCAGTTAAGTTCGTATAAAATAAGTTTACATAAAAAACATAATTTATCCTAATCAGAAATACAGTGTGAGGAGTCAAATACAACGATCAAATGGGGCACATATAACCTACAGTCCCCACATTACTGGAGTATTAGTGCTTCATTATATGTAGACTTCAACAGATGTTGTAATGTTATTCCAAAAAGTTGGCATGAATTCGAATTCCATCTGTTTTTAATTACAGAAACATTTTCGGAACATTCTGTAGATGGTGGGTGTCGTGGCTAGCTGAAGTGACATGGAATGAATCTTTACCCTGTCTCTGTGTGGCGGGATATCACTTACACAACCGAAAGGTTGGCAATATGAAGGTGGGCTGTGGAGAAAAAGGAAGTCAAAGGTGGATGAGCTCCACTAGATGCTATTACTCTGCTAATGCATTTCCTTCATTGATAACACAAGAAGATTTGTTCAGGGGAGTCTTGGCATCAGACCGACAGGTCTGTGTGTTGCTACTGGTTCGATTGCTAAAAACAAGTAGTAAGAAAACCTGGGAAAAGCTAGCTGTAAATGTGTGTAGATAAAACAAGCAAGTTGCAACCGTCACAACACATACTGTATACCCATCTGTCTGTGAGAATAAACAGCAGATATTCAGTTCTCGCAAGGTTTGTAGTTACGGTGCCCCCAAGCTATTGTGTACATGGCATATAAGTCTGACACAACGATCATTAATAGATGGCATTAGCAGAAGTGACCTTATTGAGTAAAGTATTCGTCTGGAAAATACTTCAAGGCAAAGCTCCAAATACAGCCGTGTACAATGGCTTGCTGCATTCCAGTAGTTTTTAAGGCTTGATACAATCTTCAATTCACCATATCCATCTGGGAGTTTTTGAATAGCCGTAAAAACAATTAAGTATTATACAACTTTGGAAGTGGGTAAAAGAAAAAACAAACATAAAAAGCACTAAATATTGGTGAGTCAGTTGTCATTACTTTCAATTATCTCCAGACATAACCACTGTGTATGTGAACTTAAAACAGGGTACAATGACAGAAACGATGTTGAGAAGAGTTCAGAGTCACAAAGTACTTTATAATCACATCACAAAGGGCTGCTAAGTGCAGCAGTTAAGAGCTTTAGGATGGAGTTTCGGGGGTTAAATGCCTGCATCTTATTTCAGACTATTAAAATAATTGCCAGCTGCTGATTGTCTTAGTAATGTCCAAGATTGTCCAATCACTGAGGCTCTTGTTATTTAAGTGGCACTTGAATGTCAATAGTAATAAATGGTAAATTCAAGACCTCGGATTCACAGGTAGTATATAGTCATGAGATAATTCTACACATGGAATAAAATTAACAAAGAAATAATATATTGTATCAATAGAACATCTCTGTAATATACAGATCTGCCATTTGTCCAGGTTACTTCTTATGAGATGTCAAAACTGCTTAATTAAAACTCCAGCCCACACCAACAAGTTAATTAATATCTAACACAAGAGAAGCTTATTCTTGCTTATTATTGTGCTAATATTTTGAGGTTATTTTTGTTGTACCTTTTAGCCCTTTTTCATTTGACTGTTTTAGTGAGTTTACCGCAGTAAAATTTTTGTCTGTTATTGTTCACACTGATATACTGTATTAGTTGTTTCCTATTGTATGCTGGTGTTACAGTACTCAGCATCAATCTCTCTTTTAGTAGCATTTGCATCCCTGCAGTCTCATTTGTGACTACATAATTAACGGATAGCAGAGATCTTACTGTAGCTTGGTGCTAAATGTACAAACACTCTAAGATTTGCTTAGGCGGTGAGAGAAAGTAGGCTTGAGAAACTCAACAGAACACAGAGGTACTGATTAACTCTTGAGCACAGGTGTATAGATAGAACACACGTCCTGTCTATGCCTCCTGCTAGGAGTTGCCCATGTAACTGTCACAGGCTTGAGGGATAGGACCATTGACCATATGTTGGAACAACCCATACAAGGGTCATTTAGGCATTTCTTATTGGAGGGTATTTGCCTGGGTTTGACCCTAGGCCGCCTCCCTTGTATAATAAGTACTGTGGAACTTCCTGTATTCTTTGGAGAAGCGCAAAGGAACATCAACGTCTCATGCTGAATAAAATGGCTCTCCCCTGACTTTGGTTGCATAACTTTTGTTCTTGAACATCATCAGAACAGGAAACTAACAGCGGTACTATGTGATTTGAAACACACATTGCTGAGTTGTTAAAAAAGCTCAAGGTTAGAATTCGTTTCTTTCATAGAAACAAAGTGTATCCGTCATCTCAGCATTGAAATTGTGCAACCTACTTAAATATCAGTGCATAATAATGGTGATGTGCTATACAGTGGGGCAAAAAAGTATTTAGTCAGCCACCAATTGTGTAAGTTCTCACACTTAAAAAGTTGAGAAAGGCCTGTAATTTTCATCATAGGCACACTTCAACTATGAGAGACAAAATTTGAAAAGAAATCCAGAAAATCACATTGTGGAATTTTTTATGAATTTATTGGTAAATTATGGTGGAAAATAAGTATTTAGTCAATAACAAAAGTTCATCTCAATACTTTGTTACCCTTTGTTGGCAATGACAGAGGTCAAACGTTTTCACAAGGTTTTCACACATGCACGATCAGTCATCCTGGTCCCTTTGCAGAAAAAACATGATGTTTCCACCCCCATGCTTCACAGTAGGTATGGTGTTCTTTGGATGCAACTCAACGTTCTTTCTCCTCCAAACACGACAAGTTGACAAAATCTGACCATATGACGTTCTCCCAATCCTCTTCTGGATCATCCAAATGCTCTCTAGCAAACCTCAGACGGGCCTGGACATGTACTGGCTGAAGCAGGGGGACACGTCTGGCACTGCAGGATTTGAGTCCCTGGCGGCGTAGTGTGTTACTGATGGTAGCCTTTGTTACTTTGGTCCCAGCTCTTTGCAGGTCATTCACTAAGTCCCCCCATGTGGTTCAGGGATTTTTACTCACCGTTCTTGTGATCATTTTGATCCCACGGGGTAAGATCTTGCGTCGAGCCCCAGATCGAGGGACATTATCAGTGGTCTTGTATGTCTTCCATTTTCTTATAATTGCTCCCACAGTTGAATTATTCACACCAAGATGCTTACCTATTGCATATTCAGTCTTCCCAGCCTGGTGCAGGTCTACAATTTTGTTTCTGGTGTCCTTTGACAGCTCTTTGGTCTTGGTCATAGTGGAGTTTGGAGTGTGACTGTTCGAGGTTGTGGACAGGTGTCTTTTATACTGATAACAAGTTCAAACAAATGCCATTAATACAGGTAACGAGTGGAGGACAGAGGAGCCTCTTTAAGAATAATTTACAGGTCTGTGAGAGCCAGAAATCTAGCTTGTTTTAGGTGACCAAATACTTATCTTACCGAGGAATTTACCAATAAATTCATAAAAAATCCTACAATATGGATTTTTGATTTTTTTTCTCATTTGGTCTCTCATAGTTGAAGTGTACCTATGATGAAAATTACTGGCCTCTCTCATCTATTTAAGTGGCAGAACTTGCACAATTGGTGGCTGACTAAATACTTCTTTGCCCCACTGTACATCCATGTGTCAGCATCAGTATTGAAACCAATGGATCTAGTCTATAATGCAGTATTGCATTCAATTAAAAGTGTGAACGTTTGCACAAACAATTGGTTTTCATACAGTTGGTTGGCTGGTACTACCTAACTTTAATGGCCAGACAATGATAGATGTATGGCTGTCCTGCAGAAAAGTCCGCCGAACTTTTTTGCTTTAATTTATTAGAACACCAGTTATCAGCCTGGAATGAAAACACATTAAATCTGACTTTTACGTACAGCAATCCACAAAATAATCAATAAGTGAAAACAAATGAATAAATACTCTAAAATAGTAAAATAACCAATTTGGATAACAGAACATATGCCGGAGTTAATCCTCGGTGGAACCACCTTTCAAAGAGCTTGAGCCTCTTTGAATTTGTCTCTTTACACAACTAGACTACATGGTGACTTTCTACACACATGTTTTTATTATTAGTGTTATTAATATAAAATATTTTACATTTTTATGTTTTTGAAGGATGGTCCTTCTCTTCCTATTTAGGGCAGCCATTTGTTCAAACGATGCATTGCAAAGAAATACAGCGTCTTGCTGTGATGACCTAATTTGTTATTTATAGTTTTATCCATTTGTAGCCTACACAACATAGTGTCACGGTGAATTACATACACAAATTCACAGAAAACAAATGACAACATTCACAGAAGAACTATGTACAAAATGCACAATATATTTCAAGCATGCCTTGGTTATGTTTTCTAAAATGGATATCTTTGTGATGCATATGGGTGCTATAAGTGGCATTGTAATCTTGTTGAAAAAAACTCACATCAAATCTTGTTTAGAAGGCATGTGGGAGACTGTGAGATGAAGTGGAAGAAGATTATATGGTCTGATGAGATCAAAATCCAACAATTATGTTTGGCGCACGCCTTAACGCCGCAGATCATTCTGAGAACACCATCCCTGAGCATGGTGGTGGCATCATCATCACAAGCACATGAGATCTTATGCAATCAATTATTTTGTTTTATATTTGTAAATAATTAACAGATTTTATCAACTCAAAAGAAATAGATTTTTTTTGTGTTGATTTGTAGCAAGAACTCCTAATTGAATCAATTTTTATTTAATGTTGTATATCTTAGAAAAGTCCAAGGGGGATGAATTATTTTGAGGCACTCTGAGTATGTGTGCATTTTACCATAGCCAAATTACCATTGTCAAAAGTAATTGCAGTTTTCAGATGCTAGATGCCTTACTTTATTACAATTTTACATTGCACAAGATAACTCTATTCCCCTCAGTTTACTTTAAAGCTGCACTAGGTAGGATTTCTTCAGTAAAAAACAACAAAAGTTGTGTCCCCTATAAACATGTTGTGTAAGCTAATGAGGCCCTCTGAGAGTTGTTTAGCAACACAGACAGTTTGGTGCCAGTGGAATGTCAATTGATATTTTTTGGAGCATGCCACTACATTTCAGCCAATTCTGTTCCAGCAATCCTGTTCCAGCCAATCGCCTTCAGCATGGCGAGCCTTTCTCCTTGGGTTATTTAGTGAACGTGCATTTTACCTTGGTAATATACAGTATATAGCATAAGTACGTCATAGAGAACAAAGTTTGCTTACTGTACACAACTACAATGGCGGCTAAAGACCAGGACGACAAACTGCTAATTCCACCCTTCTCTACTACAGCATACGCTATGAAAACTGCAAAGAAGTGAAAGAAGACTTAGACTAGCGCTCTATTGCTAGCAACCAGGAACTCAAAGCTGACGTTAGCAAGGCTAAGAATAACTCTGAGTTTGTGCTTTTTTTGGAAGAGGTCGTTCAATTTTCCTGATTATTATTCAGAACTTTATTCTTTATCGGGCACTAGTGCAGAACTGCTTTCTGACTGGTAAGTGATTGCTTAGCACCAGCTATGCAGTTTTTGAAACATTCTATATTGTTAACTAATGGAATCTCCAGTAAGTTTTTGTATTCTCGTTATTATTTTATATTTGTCTGTACAACTGACATACAGCTCTGGAAAAAATTAAGAGACCATTCCTAATTTTTCATAACCAGCATCTCTACAT
Organism: Esox niger; assembly: GCA_016801105.1. Lineage (NCBI taxonomy): Eukaryota > Metazoa > Chordata > Actinopteri > Esociformes > Esocidae > Esox > Esox niger. The sequence continues at coordinate 1,516 of JACXGJ010015329.1, read as the reverse complement.
GTATGTTCACCATTCCATTCCAGTGTCTGTTAAATAACAACACAGGCAAAACCTCATTTTACTTAATGAGGTACTACTTAGATGATTACCTGAACCAAACGAAGATGACTGTCATCTGACCGAGATGACCATCAACTCATTCGAATGTCACTCAACAGTAGGATGACATCAAGTAACCTACAAAAGGAATGGCAGGCAGCATCTGGGGTGAAGTGCATGGCTGAAGGATGCATGAATCAAGCCAAGTACAAGGTTATCCTTGAAGAAAAGCTGCTTCCTTCTGCTCTGACAATGTTCCCTAAGTCTAAGAATGATTTTTTCGAAGAGGACAATGCTCCATGTTGTAGATGGAGGACCACCAGATGAAGACCTTGTCATGGCCAGCCCAATCTCCAGACCTGAACCCCAATGAAAACCTCTGGAATTTGATCAAGAGAAAGATGGAGGGTCACAAGCCATCAAAAGAAACCAAGCTACTTGAGTTTTTGTGCCAGGAATGGCATAGTCACCCAACAGCAATGTGACCTATGAAATCTGTGATAAAAAATCTATTTCAATAATACTGATTTCCAAACCTTTGCTAAGTTAAAACATTAGTATTTCTTTGTTAAAAAATGAATATGAATTTATTTTCTTTGCATTATTTGAGGTATGAAAACACTGAATCTTTTTTTAGTTATTTTGACAAGTTGGTATTTTCTACAAATACATTTATTTGGAAGTAATGTTGTCAGTAGTTTATAGAATAAAAATAGTTTACATTTTACTCAAACTCAAACACATACCTATGAAAAACCAGAGAAAATGATAATTTTGCAGTGGGCTCTTAATTTTTTCCAAAGCTGTATGTACAGCTAGCACTTAGTCATTAATTTCAGTCTAAGATAACATTGACTTGTCTACACTCAGCTGTGTACAGTAACTACTCTCTGTACAATATGCAAGAAATCTATTTGTTGTCAACAACTGCCCCGGATCGGCGATAGCTCTTCTGTTGCACACATGTCCATGTGAATAAGAGAAACCACTATCAATCACACATGACCTGGTGGAAAGCGTGGGGTTCAGACAAGAATTGGGGACATCATTTCTCGTACTTTAATTGATATAATAATGTTACCAATGTCAGCTTCCGTTCACTTGACATCAATGAACAAAATGAATGCAACTAGAAGTCAGGGGAGAGGCATCTTTATTCAGCATGAGACAACGATGTTAACATTCCATAATCCATTCCTTTTTCTCTCTCCGATAATTATAAGTTAACACAGACTTTAATGCCAATACACATAGTGGGCAGTCAATGATTGTAGCCAACCATTACACAGTGTTTTATCCTTCAATAAGAAAGGTTTATCCTACATGGTACACTTGTATGGTAAGTTCCAACCTCCCCTATGGTCCATGGGTCTGTCGATATAATCTATGACAGTCATATGTGCAGTTCCTAGCAGGAAGTGTGGACAGGGTGTTTAGGGCCTATCAGTAATGGCCACCACAACTTATCTATTGTCAG
>JACXGJ010015328.1:0-12500 GCA_016801105.1 Esox niger | reverse complement strand
AGGCCAGGTAAAGACCCTGGTGACAAAGCTGGATTATCCCAGTCAGCGCTAACTCCCAGTGACAGTGGAGTCCACCTCCATCTCCGCCCATGGGATTACCAGCCCGCGCACACACACTTCCTCCCGCTCACATTCCTCCTCAACGCACACGCTAACCTCAACATGACTAAACGAGGCCCACACAGACCAAGGCTTACGCCTACATTCGTCACGATACGATTCAGTTAACTTCTGCTCGTATTACGATCTATAAATGAAACGGTGATGAATCCTATTGCTAACACATGGCGTAATGCTAAGACACGGTCCAGGCGAGTTACCTGAACTATCCTGTCCTTAACCAGCAGGCCGGACAACTGGGCAGGAGAGTCCTCGTCCACAGCCCGGATGTACTGACCCGGTCTGGCCTTCTCACTGTGCAGGTTGAAGCCGTAGCCATTCGAGCCCTTCTTGATCACACACAGACGGGGCCTCAGCTCCCTCTGCACCTCCTGGGGAAGAGAGCGGGCATCGTTAATTCAATATCCGCCCTTTCGGAAATCCTGCTTTCACCCTCTTAAAACGACACTTTCAATCTCAAAACAAATATAATGATTCACTTTCACGAAGGTGTCAGGAAATGATTCACTTTTAGAAAACGATTGAGTGAGACGATTAACTAGCATAAAACAAATCACTTTTACAGAACCAACACTTGTTCCAGTTGACTGTAAGCAGGCAAGGTAGGAAATGCAGATATAGGCTAAACTGATGTCATTTACTCAGCCACTGATTACGACGTGACTAACATCAAACCAGAGGAATGAAAGAGATCCGAAAGGATCCAGCAGCGTACAACGCAGCTCGTGACTGGAGCAATGTAGAGAGGACTGGGAGGGTCAGGTCAGGGGGTCTGGAGACCAAAAGCTACGGCCCCAGCCTGAGGAAGGCCCAGTTCCTGAGCGCCAGTTCACTGTCTTGTCTGTGGCCAGTGAGTCCAGGCCAAGACAATAGCAGGCTGGGCAGTGACCTCTGTCCTCCTCCCTCTCTGGGATGACAGGAAGACGGCACAAGAAAAACTCAACTCAAAGTCCAGCTACTCCCATCCGTCAAGTAGGACAACACAAGCAGTTTTTATTTTTAGCACGTGGACCTTTTACAGAGTTCTACAAAAGTCCTCAGAGGATATCAAGATTCATCACGGATACAGAATCCAAGCCAAGAAACTCCACACAATTCGAATCAATGTCTTTGAGACAACCACTCCATTCTCCCCTACGATTGTCATCTGTATTTCCAAATGCACCTTCAGCAAGACATTAATAATTTAGGGAGACCATTTTAATGATAGCAATGTTAGCCAATTGCACGCACCCACGCTTTAAAGCAGAGCGGTAATGAATCACAACGGTTTGCCTTACGCGAGTTGATTAACAGTCTGAAAGAGCAGTCGAGTGCTCTATCGGTCATTGTAATCAGTGAGTAGCAGTCAGGGACAAGCAGATGGGTGGAGCCGTGTAGTCACAGAGAGTCTCAGACAGGAAGAGGCCTTTTGTTTAAGGAGTAGCACACAAAGCCCTCCCCCCACCCCGAACAAGCTCCCATCACTCCTTCAGGAAAAGCCAGGTTTCCTCAAGACTCCATCTGCTTCCCGCTTTCAGGAATGGCCTAGGATAGACCCAGGAAGGCCTCCCCTTGGCCACAATCCAAAATGTGTCTACTTTAGCATAAATGACTTCCAAGCCCAACTAGAGTGAAGGGCCTAGCTCAAGGGCACGTCGATTATTCAGCTTGTCAGAACTGGGTCTAAAATCAGCCACCTTTCGGTCGCTGGCCCAACATATTAATCCCATACGGCCCCTCATATTTCATCTGAACACACCACAGCCTGAGAGCAAGCTAGTTTAGTATTAGAAACTAGATGGTCCAGAAGTACACTCCCCTTGCTGACAAATACGCTGGCCAATTTTTCTGATCACCTCAGAGCACTCGTGCCAAGCAGAGCTCAGCCCGGTCCGACTGAAAGGGCTGCTTCCAGTTGTTTTACTGCTTCCTATTTCTGGTCTGTAATCACTGTATTACTACGTCGCTGGCATTCGAATTGAAAACGATACAACGAACAAGGGATTCCCTTTTGTGAAAGAAGAGCAAGCCAAGGACCGGGGACGCACCTGTGTCCTATAAACGAAAGGCATTAAGCAAACCATGCTGTTCTGGTACCAATATGGTCCACAATGACCTCTTCAGAATTCATAACACACGTTGTAGAGGAAACCAAAAAGCAGTCTGACAAGGTCCATTTTAGTCCACTGGGAGCATCATGACTCTTAATAACGGCCATTCACTGCCAGGAAGGATGAGGTCAACTGGCTAACGTGGAGCGTCCCTGCCAACCAAACAGAATGGACGATGTCAGGGAGGCAGGGATAACAGAGGGCAGTCTGTGTCAGGAACTGGGAAGAATCTCCTGGAAGCCACGGAATCTGCGGAATCTGCTGAACACAGACAAACAAGGGCCTTCTCCTGAGGAGGATACAGTGCTTCACTCCTACTACATCTCCTGTGTGTGTGCCTGGTCCACGTCTGAGTACACGAGGAGACGCTGTACTGATGTTCCCACAAAGTATTAAAACTAGAAAAAGTTTCCCCAATGGGGAAAAAACATTTAGCTTAGGGGTTAGTTATATGCAGAGTTCAGAGTTAGGCATCAGGTCTCCTGAAGGATAGGAAGACCTGTGTATGTGTGTGTTATGCACAACCCATCAAATAAAAGACCTAAAGCAGGGATGATATTTTTGAAAAGAAAACAGTCAACAGTTATGAGAACAGTAATCTAGAAGTAAAGCAGAAACCTATGAGAACAGTAATCTAGAAGTAAAACAGAAAGCTATCGTCTCACAACAGTCAGTAAGCAAACAGTCGCTTTGCAGGCCAGGCCTAGGTTATGAGCACTCGCCACAGGAGAAAACAACCTAGATATGATGTATAGAGGGCAATGCCATGCTTCAGGAGAACACAAATTCATGTCTCTCAGTTTAAAAAGGCATTTCCCAAATGAAACACAATTCGAAGTTTGTTTACCGAGTGCTATCATACATCCTTTGCCCAGATCTAGTCCACACTCTGATTTTGCCCTCATTTTTATACCAGCAGTTAAAAGACATATTGTGATCAGATCTTTAACCGACAAGTGTAAACAGGCAAGATCAGGAAACAGTAAGTATTTACAGGACCCAACAACCAATATTTGTTTGAGATAGGCTTCATACTAAGTCGGTGTTCAGTACCAGGTGAGAAATATTTGTCTGACATACTTCAGTCTTTATGCTGTTTGGTATGGTTCCCAGATCCAAATTCATAGCGTATCTGGAGAATGTGAGAGGAGAATTTGATAGGGGAATGGCTGATACTAGCCTAGATCTAATCAGGAAGAGGAACTTACTGGTTCCACATACCAAGAGGGGAGGGTTTGGTCATGGTAACCCCACAGGTGGGAGAAGGTCAGAATGACCAACGATTACACTGTTCACATTCACTCAGTTCAATTCATTACATTCTATCTCGTTTCTACAAGATTGCTGTGGTTATTATACAGCATGTTGTCATGGGGATACAATGTCTCACCAGGTCCAGTCTTTACTCAGCAACTTCTTTAAAAGCTCCCTGAGATCTCCCACCTTAAAGCCCCTTGTATCCCCCTCAGGGTCAGGTCAGTGAATCCCTCTTCTCTTTCCCCAACACTTAAAGACCAACACAACATTTTAATTTGAGCTGAATTGCATAGTAGAGCAGTTAACGTGTTAGTTAATGCACGGTCTCGTGCATTAACTAATGCCTGTGTTTTATTTCATCAACAAGATTGACATATTGCTATTACATATGACATTATATAAAATACCTATCCAGGTGTTGTGAAGATCTGTCGGATGTCCGCAACGACTGAGCAGAGGAACGCTCCCATATTGTATGGGGTCTGAGATCCTAGAGCAGTGTATCTCAGCCCAGCTCCTGGACACCCCCCTGCCCTGCATGTTTTAGGTCTTTCCCTGCACTAACATACCTGATGTAGCTCAAGGACTTGATAATGAGCTGATCATTTAAAATCAGGTGTGACAGAGGAGGGAGAGATCTAAAACATGCAGGGCAGGGGGCGCTTAGGAGCAGGGTTGAGAAACACTGTCCAAGAGGGTGAAAGGCTCTCCCCTGACTTGTTTGTTTAAAGACTGTTCATGGATTAAAAGTGGACAGAAGCTCACAAGGGACATCATGATATCACCGGTCAAGTGAGAACTCCCATCTCATTTATAGCCATCTAATAAAAGCTGACACCACAATTCTAATACAATTAGTTTCAACGTTAATAAATGACAGTTCTTTGCCTAAGCTGAATCACCAGAAATGTTCACTCTACACTAGTAAGCATTTTACAGGCCGGAGATAGTTTTATGCATTGTGGACGGTTTCAGATGCTTGACCAGTTCACTGGATGACTATGACAAAACATTTTCCATCATGAAAGGAAGTGCGCAGCGCAGGAACCGTTGATATATTTCAGGGAAAAAGTATGCTTCCCTTTGTATTGAACTTCCTCACATAAAAGAAAAATCAATATACAATACAAATCCACACCCTAATACCTCTTGTCCAACTGGTTACCGAATTCACCGCCAACACACAAGAATACATGGAAAAACCCAACAGCTATTTTCTGTTTAGCCCACAGCATTAACCGAATTGTATTGTGTAAATAAGGGCTGGTGTCTAAAGCATTTCTACCTGCTGGTTGCTGAAAGCATTAAGATAATGTGACAGCACTGTTTCACGGCTAAGAGGATTGAGAAAGACACAGACGTCCACTTGACTGATCCGAGCACAAACATCTCGGGCTCAGCTTGATGTCCACTGAGAGTTAGTACAGACGCTCATCCCTTCTAAGGCAGTCAAACTGGAAATCAATGGTGGGAGCTGTCCTGACAGGTGGTTAACTTGGGGGGGGGGGGGGTTGGAGGGAGTTTAAGCATCAACTTTTCTAGTAACATCTTTTAGTTATTTCGACACACTGCCATCACACTTTTAAAACAATTTTTTACTCTATAACAATAGACCAGCAGAAAATAGTTAATAGCTCCCATTCAATCAACTCAGCAATTTTGTGACCTCAAGCGGCCTCTTAGAAAGATTTCAGTCAGGCATCTGACCTCACCACAGAACCGAAACAGCCCTGATTAAAGTTTGAAATGATATATGGCTGAATACTGATTCAGATAAAATAATAATTCTAGTTCTACTAGTTCTCAGTGCAGCATGTGACACTGTATCATAGAACACTTATAGATGTTGGGTCAGTCCTTGATTAGTTCCGATTTTATCTAGATGGCCGGAGTTACTTTGTGACCATTGGTAATCATGAATCTGATAGGGTGGCTGAGATATTCAGAGTTCCACAGGTATCAGTTTTCGGACCACTTCTGTTCAATCTCTATATGCTACCCCTGGGCCAAATTCTACAGAAGAACAACATTAACTACCAGAGCTATGCCGATGATACTCAAATATATATGGCTCTCGAACCGTATAACAACAGCTCAATAGACTGTCTGTGTCACTGTATAGAGCACATAAATACCTGGATGAACCACAATTGTCTACAATTAAACCAAGATTATTGTGTTTGGCAGCAAAAATATAAGAACAAATATTAGTAAAGAGCTGGATTCTCAGGCTTTGACTACTGAAATGGCCTCTTAACTGGACTCCCCAAAAAGACTGTAAAACAGTTGCAGCTCATTCAAAATGCAGCTGCTAGAATGTTAACCAGGACCAAGAGAACAGGGCACATCACTCCGGTTCTTAAATCTTTGCATTGGCTTCCAGTCAGTTAGAGAATAGATTGCAAAGTGGTGCTTCTAGATTAGAAATCTCGGACTGGTTTAGGACCCGAATACATTTCTGATATGTTTGAGGAATATAAACCGAGGAGGGCTCTTCGATCCATGAACTCAGGTCAGCTAGTAGAGCCCAGAGTCCAAACTAAACATGGAGAAGCTCCGTTTAGCAGTTATGCTGTACACAACTGGAATAAACTAGCAGATGATCTTAGACATTCACCAAACGTTTCAATTTTTAAATCCAGTCTAAAAACACTTTTCACGTGCCTATGACTGAGATTTTAACTTAACCACACTGTGAGCCTTATTGCTTTCTACAGCTTTAATAGCTTCCTTTGTTTTTTATTTGTTTTATTTGATCTATTATCATATTCAATCCTTTATTATTATGCTGTATTTTATATTTCTCTTTCTTATTTAATTATTAAATATATATTCTGCTATCTTTTACCAATCATAATGCAAGTTCTGGTGCTATCAGAGGAATAACCTCTGTGTAAATGTTACAATCTGTTTGAATTCCATTGCATTTTGTATTTTTATTTTCACTGTAAAGCACTTTAAATTGCTATATGAATAAACGTTATTGCATGCTTGCTTAGGGCAGGAAATAAATGTGTCACCCGATCTGTGGCAAACCTACATTTTATAGTATGTGCAACGATTTCGGAGAGCGTTTTACAAACACGTTGGGGTCTAACCTGAAACTAACTAAAAGCTATCGAGTCATGCTTCAACACCAGTTACTACCATCGTAATTTCACCATTGTCCAGTGTCACCATCATTGTCCAGTACATGTAACAGCCCAAACTGAGCCCACCGCATAAACCCCAGGCTGTCCAGCCTTGCAAAAGCTGTTCTACACACACATTTTCACAACGGTTTTCACCCATAATCATTGTTAACATGGTAACCATGCCAGCCAAACGGAACACTGCGATTCGTCCGTTACCATTTGCCTGTTCTTATATGCTCACCTATTTGCAACAGCTGGTATCGCTTTTCTCCTAATCCAGCCTCTCTTCTGAAAGTAAGAGACCTGACAACCCCCACCCAGGGCATGATGTAACCCAGTTTTACATGTCACACACTCAGGAAGCAGTACCTACCAGATTATAAACCACTAGAGCTACTGTTTAACGGACCCTGAACACAGCTGCAGGACCTCAACATACAGCTGTACTCAACACTTCTGACAAACCACTACCACACTAAAAAAAACTGGTGAAGCATAAACCAACCAGAATCGAACACTGCAAAATGCTAGATAAGAGAGAGAATGTAGAATCCTGATCTGAGGCAGGCCTCCAGTGCTACAAAACACCAAAATGCACTCCCACAACGTATTGAAAGTGAATGCTCTCATTCAATTTGCATTGTCAATGCGCCCATCTTCTCTATTTGATTACCTATCTCATGGAAGAGTCCAGATGATCTCAAAACCCAGTGTACACCTGCATCTAACATGTGTCCTATTTCCCGGGCTTACTTTGTTTACACTGGTAAGATCTGATCAGTTAGACCGCGTGTCTTTCAAATGGGCACGTTCATGGATGTGAACCGGGACATATCTCCAAACTGTGTGTAACCAGGGCCGTCATATCCCCATGTTTAAAGCAGCTTCTATGGCTTCCGCTGTGCCAGATGCCCGTTTCCTATTTCCCCATATGACAGCCAATAAAAGGCTGTATAATAGGCATCGACCTACTGTTGTGTGGCTCGGTTTTACTAACAAGTGACAGGGTCCCTGAGAAACTCCACAACAAGGCGACATCTAGGACAGACGTTCACGTTAAAGTTTCCTTTCGGCCTATAAAGTATACTCTTGAGGTAAGTGCCAACGAAGTTGATACTTCACTGCAGCCAAAACTGACAGACACGTTTTCTGTCTGTCATGGCGTTTCTCGCGGTTTTCCCTGGACTGCACGCGGCTTCATTCCGTACCGTCGCTAAGGTCCAAAGTCGACACTGCCTACTCCGCCACGCGCCCTGTAAATCATCCACCCAGAGGTTCAGCACGGACGCAGTACAACACAACAGCTCCGTTCACAGACGCCTCCAGCTATCACATCAACTTTTAAAACGGGGCCACTAACCACGTGGGTTTCAGTAAGGGGTTAAAGGGCTGCACGAGGCCCCTTTGATCGGGTGAAAGGATACCCACCGAGACCACAGAGTCAAACAACCCCCGGGGGTAGTCAGTGAAATAGGACAAATCCCCAGCGACGTGGAAATCACGTGGAGAGAGGTACTGACTGCCTCGCAGTTAAGCTGGGGGGGGGGCTCATTTGGGGTGTTTCATATCAGGTAGGCCGCAGGACATGCTGGGCTAAATGACGCGTCCCTGCGGTTCATTTCAAGTTGGCGAACACTTACAACAGGCACACGTAGCACAGTGCTGCCCTGTCAAACCACAAGCTACTCGGAGGGTGTTTACTAAAAATAGAAGGCCATTGTGAGTCACAACACTGTGGTTGACGAAACCTATACAGGTCGGGGTGGCCGGAATCCCTAAACACTCACCGTCTCCCTCGGTATACTGCCTCGGTATACTGCCTCGGTATACTGCCTCGGTCAGTGAGTCGGCCTCAGTGTGATACTTCTGCTTTATCAGGAACCGGAGTAAGGTGTCAGCCTGTGAGTTTTATCAGTTTTATCTGTGACAGTAGGCTTCCCGTCTCTGACCCTCCCACCCATCCACCCGACGAGGGTGCAGGCACACAGAGTGTCCCGCGCACGACGTTACCCAGCTCGGCAGAACAACCGGACCCTGTGCTCTGACCGGACTGACGGACCAGCTGAGATCATCCTCAAAGGGGAAAGAGTAGACAAATGGACGAGGGTCGACGAAATGAGCTGGAACGTCGGGGCTTCCCGCGAGGCGTCCTTTAGGCTGTCGATGGGCAAAATGGGTCAAACGGTTTCGTGCCAAAATCACCCCAAAAAAGGGGGAACGCAACACCGCGTGCGCTGGCAGATCAGATGATGTCCTTACTGTAGGAAGCGGAACCATTGCTGGACACGTAAACAGTGAGTGTAGTGCTTCTCTGTGGCGTCTTGGTTGGGCAGCCATGAGGAACAGTCTATTTCAGGGTACCAGTGTCATTTCCCCCGCGCCCCTCTCCTAGGAGGATGCGCCCCTCCCCTCATTGTCAGGGAGGGGTTATGAACCCTGACTGGAGAATGGAATGGGAAACAGAACGCGGCACTCTGGCATTCTCTCCCGTCCCTGCCAGCATCTCGGAGGGCCCCCCTCCTCATCTGGTCCGCGTCGCCCACCTCCCCCCGACCTGGCCCTGGGACCGTGGCCCTAAACAAGACGGACAGTGGTGCCGCTGTTCTATGTCAAGATTGCAATTGTCGGTCCTCTCTCCAAACTCGGCCTTTCCCTCGTTAGCGCACACACAGACACGCACACCCCCCACCCCGTCCTTCCAGACAAAGCCACTGGGGCTCAGGATGAGGGCCGCGGTGAGTGTGAATACGCCGGAGCTCCACCCTGGGCCCCAGAGCCTCGGAGACAAAGGACCCACACTGAGCGGAGCCGTCCCCAATGTGGGGGGGGGTTCTCTTGAGCTGAGCAGGGTCTAAGTTACTGCCTCGCACTTTAGCTGCGTCACCGCCGACAGGAGTTGAAATCCCGGCCGCTGCATTCCGGCATTGCCCTGGGGGTCCGTCTGAGGGGTGGAGCTAGTTGCCTTGGCGCCGCCGGGGTAGGGTGGATCTGAGACAGGGCTGCCTTGTCTCGTCTCGCTCCAGAGCCTCACCGCGCCAGGTAGCTAACCACCAGAGCCCCGATCAGAGCAGCGAGTCGCTATGACCGCCTGCAGTCAGGACTCTGGCCAATGTGATGATACAATCACAGGCTCGTTTAGCGCGGTGATCGCAGGCCGGTCAAACACCAAAACGTCACCAGATAACCAGGTCTATGAGGCTCATCATGCAGCCCGGAGGGAGGGTGAAAGACAAATAAATTACGTAATAAACACAAGCTGGTGAACTCTTATTAACCCTGTTAGAAACACACACACACACACACACACACACACATCACACACCAAGGCAGGTTGACACAACATACAGTTACACACACAGTGCAGAAATAAATTGATTCTTGACTGAAACACAATGAAGCGTGAGACAGTCGATTAAAACCTCCTCCCGTCGTTTCAAGAGGCGTGTTTCCTCTGAAACACACTGGTCCACAATCAACAAAGAGGAGGGAAGGGTGACTCCCAAATTCTCCCACACGCATGCACGCACGCACACAGTGAATGAGCAGAAACACATGAGGGGGCCCTACATTTAAGTGCGCATCCCGGGTAATGGGAAAAGGCTATCGGTCCATGTGAATCATGTAACAGGACTCGACACTATCAGATGGGATCAAGGAGACCATGATGCTATTCAAATATGTTTGACAGTGTATAGCCTTGATTGACATGATACCCGTAGGCCTCCTTTCCCATTGGTCGTCCCAATATTTTAGGTGTGCTGTAGTAACGGTATACGGATGACAGCCGTGAAGACTTGGGCTTTCCATGGTGTGCAGTAGAGGCAGAGAGCACTAGGGAAGCTCTAACTCCACCAACAACAATGACAGGAAGCCAGCCTAAGCATTCTGTGCTGGCCTAGACCCCAGGAAAAAGATTCCCACAGCAGAAGAGATTTAAAGACAGAGTGACAAACACAATAACGTGTGGCCACCCAGTGAAATAGCTGAGATAAGTTCACGAAGAGTCGACATAGTGTCTTTAAATAGCATAGGGCAATGTTATTGAAGAGCCATTGTTCAGCATGAATAACTGAACGTTAGTAAAGCTAACATCAAAGAGGTCAGGCTGGTACGGAAACTAACATGAACTTGGAGCGTTGAGAAACGCCCAGTGACTTGGCCGAACTAGAACCCAGCGCATAAACTACAACAAACTAAGTCAATAATCAAACCCACGAAATAATCCAGCAGGAATGATGGCAGACCAAACCTATTTAACTTCAGGCCTTTCCACATTGTGGGAACGCATTCAATGTAAATGGAGTCTTTGGTACACGTTGTTCTTCGGTCAACCGGTAAAACGATTAAAAGGAAAAAGTTAACCCAGACACTCTGTTCTGTGGGAGGGAAACTAACAGGGTAAATCCTCATACACGGAATTGACATGTTCCCATGCCTGATGAAGTACGGCGTGCCATGTCAAAAAAACACTAGCTCTATGGAAAACTACAAGGGCCAAAAAGCCACAAGTCAATGGGTACATTGGTGGCTGATATATGCTCTTTAATAAGCAGCTTTCATAGATGAATGAGTAGATTACAGGGTTGGTATCTGGAAGAACTCTGGTGGACAACCGGAGACTACAGACAGACAGGCAACTGGAATACATGCCTGCTGGTCTGCCAGCGCCAGTGTCTGGGTACCATAGTACTGTTCTCTACAGGCTTCCACCAAAACAGGAAACACAATGGCCCCTCCTTAAACAGAACAACTCTCAGACTAATAGACACAGTTGATTTCGTCTGACATATCAAGGACTACTCCTCTCCTGTAACTCGCCTCAAAAACAGGCCAATGTAAGCAGGCCGTTTTTCAGGACAAATCCTGCTGGCTGGCCTCTTCCTCAGGATTCTGGTGGAATCTCAGTGGATCAAAGCCTGTGTTATTGTTTTTTAACAAAGGCAGAACAGGGGAATTAAGCGCCTCGGCCACACTAAACAAAAGCAACAGGAAGAGATTAGATAGCTACAGACTCAACTCAACCCATGCATCCCATCCTTATCTTTCAAGTGGGTTTTACAACTGATTGTCCCAAAAGACCTGGTCAGTGTGGCAGGAGGCAACTCAATCTGGTACGCTTGTAATGAGGACAACTCAGATATAACCACGTGTGTGCTGTGCTAGTTTCAGACAGAGCGTCCCTGTCAATCCCACCGCCCTTCACCATGGGGAATGTACATTACGGTAAAAACAAACACTTTGGATCCAACAGCTTGTCTTGAGAAACCGTGGCCAACAACTCCAATTAATAAATCAGAGAAGACGATCGAACTGAAAAGAGCATCTTCTTCCTTGATCTCAGCAGGATTGCCTGCCAACTGGTGATCATATTCAATTCTCCCTCCCCTTGTCAGGCCGGCTCTGCTGGTCTCCATCTCGTGGGTTTCCTAGTGTCTCTCATCCCCACAGCCAGACACACTTGACGAGGACAGCACACACTACATCAGTGTAACCAAGGCAACCCCTAAGCTAGCTGTTTGGTTTCCGGAGAGGGCGTTCTTACGGGTCCTCTCTTTTGTGTTTCTTCAAAGACGAGGCCAAGCAGGAGGCAAAGACGTCAGTAAGAATGCAAAACTTACACGGTGTGTATTCAAAACCTAGTCCCTGTGTGTGTGTGTGTGTGTGTGTGTGTGTGTGTGTGTGTGTGTGTGTGTCACGCTGCCTGGATGAGCCAGGGTAGAGGAATGCCGGACAGGATGCAGGCAGAAAATTCCAGAAACAGAGGAGCATTACAGGACCTTAACTTCTTGTTACTGGAACATAGAAATACTGTATTTATATATAAAATATATTTTTTACAGCTTTTTTAAAGTAATGTAATGTAAAGTAAACTTTGAGAGGTGCACTGATGCTCTAT
>JACXGJ010015327.1:0-13655 GCA_016801105.1 Esox niger | reverse complement strand
CGGGCCAACACAGGCTAGCCCACGACCTTCTCACACCGGGCCAAGTCAGACAAGCATAGTTAGCATAGTTCAGGACAGGGTTTCTTTGTTACTGGGAGTACTGTTCCATTTGGATTTATGTTGTATGATGTCCATAAAAAAAGGATATCATAAACTGCCAGTGGTGAAGTCTGTAAAAAGATTTAGACTAGACAAACTTTGAGACTAATACTCAAAGTTTGCTCTCATCAAACTTTGAGTATTAAATCCATAGGCAGCTGATCCAAATGGGCTTATTTCAAAGTAAATGCTTCCAGCGTAGAGCTAATTAATAAAGGCACATTGGCCCGATGTGAGCAGCCTACACTGGTATTTAACACGCTTTGGGCCACACTGTGCTAAATTGCTTTGAGCGACTTAGTTAATGCATTTATCTGAAGCGAGTTATTTGGGACAAACGTACAACCAGGTAATAGGAAAAACACATTCATGAAATAGTTGTCAGAGATCAGAGGAAGAAAAACAAAAAGAGGGGGTTCTGAGGAATTATTTTGGACCTGATATTGCCTGCCCAGGTAGGCCAAGGCCTCGGAAGCGAACATGGAGCCGTTAAGTATTGACCAATCGGCTTAATTTTGGCAGCCGACCTGGGACAATATTTTAGTCCGAATCTTGACAGTATGAACGGGATTGCTGGGAGCCTGCATTCAAATAGAGAATTTAGATGATCGTCTTTCCATTTATCTATCAGCTTTAAAGCGTTTTGTACACGGTCATAAAAACACAGCGTTGATATGACAGGAAAGTCTGGTTTGCTTTGAAATATATTTGAGGGAAAGGAATAGATAAAAGAAAAACTTAGAGGAGATATCAAGTTTAAAACAGAAAGAGCAGCATATGCCAAGAGGGACAGACAGAGAAACAGAGAGAGAAACAGATAAGAGAGAAAAAGCAAGAAAGACAGAGAGAGGAAAAAAACGGAGAGAGCTAGAGACAGAATGTGAAACAGAGAGAACCAGGCAGAAAGACAGAGAGAGCGGTGCAGTCTCTGCAGAGCCCGTGGCACAACTTCAAAGCAGGGTATTGAGGATCTCATTATAAGGACATCATGTACAATCGCCCTCCTGATGTGCTACTTATCCCTCAACCCCATCCTCTACCCTCACCCCATCCTCTACCCTCACCCCATCCTCTACCCTCACCCCATCCTCCACCCCCACCCCATCCTCTACCCTCACCCCATCCTCCAGAATCTCTTCGGATTGACATTGACTTCTCCAGGACAAAATGTCATGATTTCTCATTGGTCTTTCATTCTGTCGCTCCATCAATACTCTCCCTCTCCGGTGAGTGGAACAGAGAGATAAAAGTAGAAAGACAAAAGGCCAACATGATTCCCCAAAGCCACACAATGTGTGTTGTGTAATGGTGGGACATTGTGACATTCCCGGTCGTGGAGCTGATAGCATCCCTAGCTAATCCCTTTCAGTCAATATCCTCTAAGCTTTTTGACAGACGATAAACAGTTTATCAAACACAAAACAGAAAGAGGACTGAAGCAATGAGGTACTACGTGAACTTGTACAATACAAAGAACACATTTTTTTTATCGTTGCCAAAGCTTTTAAAGATGTTTCTAATGTTTCCACTGGGTGTGAGAATGAAGTGTGTTCGAAGTGTGTGACACCCTCAGAGAGAGACTGCAGCAATCAGGGTTAAGTGCCTAGCTAAAGGTAAAGGGATTCAAATCAGCAACCATGTGATTTTTTTCTCAGGAAGTATTGGTGGGAGACCGTTTTCACACCCAGACGCTGCATTCTTCCCACCTGACTCATGGAGCACAGCACACTTCCTGTAGCGCCGGTTTCCGGGGTCGTCCTCGAATGTGTCGTAAAGGCGGTCCTTCTCCAGGCGCCCGTCGAACACCCGCTGGAGCAGATCCCGGTCAGCCCAGCGAGACAACACCTTGCTGTCCAGGAACAATGAGAACATGGCCGTCTCCAGGAACCTGGACAGGAATTGCAAGTGCCGAGTCGGCTGCGTCGACAAGAAGGAGCCCTGGCGATACGTAAAGTCACAAAATATTACCAACAATTCACGTGAACTTGGTAACAAGTTGAATCCCTAACAGTCAGACAATAATGCTTCTATTCCCAGCTGAGGCTTTCTAGCGTAGGTACTGTAGGAACAGACTTCTATGACTCAGTCCTCACCATTACCTTATCAAAGTTGCTCACTCCCTCTCGGTTGCTCAGCCAAGACTCCAGGTCAGGCGCGCTGTGGATCACAAACTCCTCGTACCTCCCGAACAAGGTGGCAAAGCGCCCGGCGAACACCTCCCTCAGCTGCACGTTCATCTTGGCCTCCTTCAGATCCTCCTCCTCCTCCTCGAATGCCTGTCCCAGCGTCTTTCCTCCTGCCGTTCCTCCGCCTCCTGATCCTCCGCATCTCCTGGCCAGCGCCTGCAGCCGCTCCAGCACGGCCAGCTGCTCCCGTCCCAGGTTACCGTTGCGCCTGTCTTCCATTAGGTCCTCCAAGACCAGGCTGCTGAGGCAGGGGGGGGCGGCGGGGTCGGGCTTGATGGTGATGGTGGCGCCACCGTGTGTCTGGAGGCCGAAGCGAAGCAGCACCTCGTTCAGCTCCTGGATGAGCTCCGGCTGGTCTGGGAAGAGGGGAAGATCTTCGGGCGGATCCACATGATGGTTGTCAATGTCCACAAAGCACAGGTTGGCCTAGAAGATGGTGTTCAAACAAAACAGTTCTCATCTGTATGATAGCTTTTAACAGCAATTATGTCTGATTTCTCCAGTCACATGACCTGCCATGTGAAGTCCCACCTTCCAAACCAATCACTGATTTGGAAGACAAAAGTGGAACAATCAATTCTAGCCTTTTAAAATAGAGCGACAGAACTGTGATTGGTGGTGATGGGTCTGAGACAGTGTGCGGTCACGTTTAGACAAGGGAATATCACCTTTTAAGAACCGTGTGTTTCAGGAGGAGCTTAGCCATTTCAATGGCCTGATCATCTGACCTGAGTGGACCTTTTGCGCACTTGTACATGATCGACCAGAAGGTGTTTCCCATGTTTTTACATTTCTGACAGCGAGAGTGCCTTTTTAGTGCACTTTAAGGAGATGTGTTTGGCACTATATCATAAAACAGCACTTACACATTCAGAAGAAGCCATACATTTTCAGTAAATCCTATACATAATCTATACACTAATGTAGAATATTTCTGGTAGTCTGCCAAATGAAAAATATGCAGCTTTAATTAATGCCCTTCATTCTGTACAATGATTACAACCAGTTCAACGGCATCTGAGCCAAGTACTCAAACCATCCAAATCAATCCGAAAGATTCAACCACGCTCTTTGGCATCAGAGAACAATAAGTGCAGACACAGGCACATTACAATAACATGAAAAATGTCAAACCAATTATCGATATCACTTACACGGGTGGAAACGCCAAGGCATGAAGACAAAAAGAAGCCACCCTAGAAGTATCACGCATTTATCAAATGGCACATTCTCGGCTTGGACAGAGGCCTCTCGGCTTGGACAGAGGCCTCTCGGCTTGGACAGAGGCCTCTCGGCTTGGACAGAGGCCTCTCGGCTTGGACAGAGGCCTGTGCACCCTGGGTGCGTCCTGATTATTAATCCTTCCTCCCTGCACTTTCATGTCACATTGCCTTTGCGGTGTTGATAGGAACGAACTGGTACGTGGCAATAAAATTATTGTAGCCCATGCCAGCCAACTTCATGCTTGCCATGGGCTATTTATGGGGAGCACAACTGAAGTGCATACTTTAGGAGCAGAGTGATTTTTACAAACCCTGTAAACACAGGTCCATGCAATTTTAATGAAGCAGTTGTGCATGCTAAAAAGTCTCTTTATACAAATCCTTGACATCCTGTAAGTCTAAAACCCGTACCGGAGCGCCGTGTAGCACAGAGGCAATTGTGCTGTCAATGCCACAAGAATCCTCTGTGATGAGGATATATGGCGTGTAATAAACTGGAATGGCTAAGCCATTTGACAAATTCAATCAGTGGCCTTGTGGTTGTGGACCATTAGAGTAATGCCAAAGACGAATAAAATGGGACGTGATGTCTCTGCTTGGCACTAAGCAACACGGGTCGGGGAGGAGGTAGTACCTGTGAAGGACCTGCGTCCCGTCCAGGGGGTGTACTTGTACATCCAGCTTCACGCTTGAGAAACAGGTGACATGCCCCTGAGCAACAGACCCTTCCGGCTCAAACACACCCCTGACCACGACCTCTGACATATAGCGCGCTGCCCCAGGGCGACGTGGGAAATGTAGTGCGGGTGAGAAATGCATTGACGCATTTCACCCAGATCCACCCAGCTCCTTCCAGCACCATCTTTCCACCCTGAGATTTCTCCACGCTTTTGCCAGGTGACACTTGTCGCAGACTGGCTTCGTGTTGCCTGGTCCTCGATTTATTTTGTGAGGTAACAGCCAACTCCATCACCTGAACCGATTGAGGAGCAGGCGAAGTTTCAAGCGCGTCACCTTGTTCTCTGCAACGCCATTTGCATAAATGCGAAACCAACCTTAGAAATGAGTCAATCTCTGGATATAGGCCAAGGAAGCTCTGTCTCAGCACAGAGCCAACGTCAGACTGCCACCTCGCAGTCACATTTAACAGCAGCGAGCTCTGCTTAAATGTCACTTTGTCCTTCCAAAGACACCAGCACAGACGCTTTCATTAACGGCCTGTGATGAGACCCCCCATTTGTTTTCTATTTTAAAGGCCTGCTCTTTATCAAGGAACAACAAGACAAAGAGATATTCTGCTAGAATGGGTATGACCAATGGGCATCTTTCATTAAAACAATCAAACGTCCGTGAAATAACAAAGAATGGGAAGGGTCACATGACGAAATTATCTTTGCTCCACTTCTCATGGGGAAGACAAAATAAGTGAGATAAACAGAGAATCTAAAGCCTGGAGAAAATATTGATTTAAAGAAAGAGTCTATGGCAAGCCACCACAATATTTTGGATACTGGGTTAAAAAAAATTGTAATGACAAAAAGGAAATATTGCACCCAATGGAATATTGGAGCAGTTTTAATGGGTTTAGCAGCATCGGAATTCAGCAAACAGACGCATTACGGCCTCTGGCTTCGTGAACCATGACGGGATGCGTATTGGCCTCAGGCTTCGTGAACCCTGACGGGATGCGTATTGGCCTCTGGCTTCGTGAACCCTGACGGGATGCGTATTGGCCTCTGGCTTCGTGAACCCTGACGGGATGCGTATTGGCCTCTGGCTTCGTGAACCCTGACGGGATGCGTATTGGCCTCTGGCTTCGTGAACCCTGACGGGATGCGTATTGGTCTCAGCCTTCATCAGCTGCATCCACAACATGCCCTTTTGTTGAACTCCACAGCAATAAACAAAACATTAAAGGCCACATCAACCCTGGGAGAATAAACCATGCTCTTGCCCCTCCCCCTTAGAGAATTTCATCCCAGTTAACCATGAAGAGATGAGGACAGTTCTTTGTACTGTTACATAGCTGAATTCCAGCAAAAAATATCTTTGTCCTGTTCCAATGGACTTGGGTACAGATGAAATGCACGTAATCCTGAAGGATGGAACTATAAGAAAACGATTACTGATTGGCAGTTCCTCACGTAGGCTATAAATCAGGACACATTCTGTAATCTGGGTAGAGTGGGTTCTAAAAGCTGCCTACCATATCACTTCAATCCTCTCACACACACACATCCAGAAATAAACTGGGCAAAACCTGCTTAATTATTCACACTGTTTGATTTCTCTGGAAATGTGAAGCTTGTGCCTTCCTCCTCCTTCCTCCCGCCCACGGCTCAGCATCTCCCTCTTCCTCTCAACCATTTTTTGCCAGCTGTACTCAACAAAAAGTGCACTCCTTCTGACCAATGCCAAATAGGGAATAGGGAGGTATTCTGGAAGCGAACCCAGGGTAACGCTTGAGCAGCAGGGTCTGATCTTCCAAGGAGTGGCGAATAGGATTTGGAGAGAGAACGGAGAAGCGGGCGGAAGAAGTTGTGTTTTTATTGGTTGGCCGGCCCCATGGAGCCCCAGGGGGTTGTTCATTCCCTACTAGAATAGGATGGATTAGTACAGGAACTGCAAGACTGCGGCAAATGTGACAATGCTCTTTTCACTGCCTGTCAGAACGTGGAATGTGGAATGTCTGTTATTAGAACGCCCGATACAGTGAGCATTACACAGTGTTTGAATGGTTGTTGGAATGTTTTTGCAAGGTCAGCATGTGCAAGCTAGAATGCCAGTAAGAATGTGTATCAAAACAGTAGCTACAAATAATGTGAACTAAAATGCCTTAGAGTATGTGAACAAGAATGGTAACAAGATTGTGAACAAGAATGGTAATGAGAATGTGGACTAGAATGCTAACTAGAATGTGAACTACAACTACAATGCTAACTAGAATGTGAACTACAACTAGAATGTGGACTACAACTACAATGCTAACTAGAATGTGAACTACAACTAGAATGTGGACTACAACTAGAATGCAAACTAGAATGTGTACTACAACTAGAATGTGGACTACAACTAGAATGCAAACTAGAATGTGTACTACAACTAGAATGTGGACTACAACTAGAATGCTAACTAGAATGTGAACTACACTGTAACAAAATTATAAACGCAACACTTTTGTTTTTGCCCCCATTTATCATGAGCTGAACTCAAAGACCTAAGACTTTCTCTATATACACAAAAATACTATTTCTCTAAAACAGGGGTTCCACGGAGGGCCGTGTGTCTGCAGATTTTCTCTCTCCTTGTACTTGATTGACTAATTAGGCTACTGATTGGTTAATATCTACCTTCACCTGGTTGTGTAGGTGTGATCTGGGAACCAATTCATAGGAAAAACCAAAAACCCGCAGACACACGGCCCTCCGTGGAATAGTTTGGAGACCCCGCTCTAAAACGTTGTTCACAAATCTGTCTAAATATGTATTAGTGTGCACTTCTCCTTTGCCGAGATAATCCATCCACCTCACAGGTGTGGCATATCAAGATGCTGATCAGACAGTATTGCACAGGTGTGCCTATTGCACAGGTGTGCCTATTGCACAGGTGTGCCTATTCAACTGGCCACAATAAAAGGCCACTCGAAAATGTGCAGTTTCACTGTATTGGGGGGGTCCGGGAGGGGTGGGAGTGACCATCATTTGCCTTACGCAGTGCAACACATCTCATTTTCATAGAGTTGATCCAGTTATTGATTGTGGCCAGTGGAATATTGGTCCACTCCTCTTCAATGGCTGTGCAAAGTTGCTGGATATTGGCAGGACCTGGAACACACTGTCGTATACCCCAATCCAGAGCATCCCAAACATGCTCAGTGGGTGACATGTCCGGTGAGTATGCTGGCCATGCAAGAACTGTAATGTCTTCAGCTTCCAGGAATTGTGTTTAGATCCTTGCAACATGGGGCTGTGCATTATCATGCTGCAACATGAGGTGATGGCTGTGGATGAATGGCACAACAATGGGCCACAAGATCACATCACGGTATCTCTGTGCATTCAAAATGCCATTAAAAAAATGCACCTGTGATCATTGTCCATAACACAGGCCTGCCCATATCATAACCCCACCGCCACCATGGGCCACTCGATCCACAACGTTGACAACAGCAAACTGCTCACCCACACAAAGCCATACACGCTGTCTGCCATCTGCCCTGTACAGTGAAAACCTGGATTCATCTGTGAAGAGAGCACCTCTCCAAAGTGCCAGACACCATCGAATGTGAGCATTTGCCCACTCAAGTCGGTTACGACAACGAACTGCTGTCAGGTCGAGACCCCGATGAGGACGAAGAGCATGCAGATGAGCTTCCCTGAGACGGTTCCTGACAGTTTGTGCAGAAATTCTTTGGTTATGCAAACCGATTGTTGCAGTTGCTGTCCGGGTGGCTGGTCTCAGATGGTCTTGGAGGTGAAGATACTGGATGTGGGCTGGTGTGGTTACATGTGGTCTGCGGTTGTGAGGCCGGTTGGATGTACTGACAAATTCACTGAAACACCTTTGGAGACGGCTTATGGTAGATAAATTAACATTAAAATCAAGGGCAACAGCTCTGGTTGACATTCCTGTAGTCAGCAGGCCAATTACACGCTCCCTCAAAACTTGCGACATCTGTTGCATTGTGCTGTGTGATGGAACTTTATATTTTCGAGTGGCCTTTTATTTTGGCCAGCATAAGTCACACATGTGCAATACTCATGCTGTCTGATCAACATCTTGATATGCCAAACCTGTGAGGTGGATATATCCATCCACCTCACAGGTTTAGACAGATTTGTATCACATATTTAGACAGATTTGTGAAGAATATGAGAGAAACAGGCCTTTGTGTACATAGAGAAAGTCTTATAGCTTTGAGTTCAGCTCATGATAAATGGGTAAAAAGAAAAGTGTTGCGTTTATAATTTTGTTCAGTGTAGAACTATAATGCTAATTAGAATGTGAACTAGAACAACAATGCTAGCTAGAATGTGAACAAGATGCAGTATGCTAACTAGAATGTGAAGTTGAACAGGGATGTTAATGTGAATGTTAACAAGAATTCTACAGAAAATGTGGACTACAATGCTTCAAATTTGAGGTAGTATAGCCTGCAGAACTGTGAATAATGGATTTAACTCACAAACTTTATGGAAATAAAATAATTTTAAGCATAGTGCTTTTTGCCTCCGTCACAGTCCCAAACACAAAGGGCTAAGAATGGATTGTTTCTGTACCTCATGGGACAGATCCATTGTAGAGCGCTGGGCGCTGGCATCCCAGCGCTGGATCCCTATGATGAAGGGTACGGGGGCATCTAGCAGGTGGTGCAGGGATGCAGGCAGGACGGGCAGGTAGATGTGCCACCACTGGAACGGGAAGAGCAGGGTGGTGATGCTCTCCGCCACGGTCATCAGTCGCTGATAGTCTAGATAGAAAGACCAAGTAGGTATTTGTGAAACCCCAACTTGGCACACTTATTGGGTAAGCAACATTGTTGTCAAGTTGTCGTGCTCAACCTATGGCTGGCTGGAGAAAGACAGAGAGGGAGACAAAACTAAGTGGAATTGCATGCATTTTGTGAGATTTGACACTGACGGTGACATTTTTCGTTGAGATTAGTCTGTCAACACTTCTTCCAGACGTGTGCACTCTTACACTCCACATCACACATTTCTAAATGACAAAGGGGATTTGGATTGGGACGGAATCTCTTTATTCTGTAAACACCTGAGGCAAAAGGAACAAGTGCACTTTGTTGCATTCAATACATCAACATGGTAAAGTGACAAACGTGACCCAAGTCGTTGACTTTTCCATAAACAGACCCAATGGTCTTTACCTTTTGACAATAGCAGGACCTGGCTCTCCAGCAGTACGGCAGTGAGCAGCCTCACCAGGTTCTCCACCCCCAGCAAAGAGAAGGCCTCTCCCAGTGGGTAGTCGCCCAGCGGGAGTTCCTCTGGGCCGGGCTGCTGGCACATGATGGGCCCCTGGACGCCATGGAACCGGAGGGATCGACCAGGCGGTGGCACAGGTACCTCGTACAGGATGTTGTGTATGTAGCTCTCCAGGGGCAGCGGGGGGGCGTCGCTCGCCGCCACTGCCTGATGCAGCTGCGTCAGGAAGTGCCGGGAGGCTTGCAGGAAGGGGAGGGGCGTGAGGAGACAGAGGGCCTTGGATGCGTACAGGGTGTCCTGGGCCGACTGGAATGAGCCTGTTGCGCAGCAAGGACAAGACGACAGGGGGCGCTCTGCCAGGGAGTCGGCGTCAGACTCATCCAGGCTGTTCACCAGGGAGTCCATGCTGGAGGAGGAGGGGGAGGAGGCGGAGGACGAGGCAGAGGAGGATGAGGAGTGGTGTTCGACATGATGCATCTGATGAAGGGTCTGCATCGCCATGGTGATCTGGGCACTCGTCACCTCCTCGTAGTAGGTCTGCACGAAGCCGTAGGAGCGCGTGCCGTCGTCCTGGGAGACGGTGAACGAGTGGAAGAAGGGGACACGGTCGTCCGTCTGAGTGCGGAAGGACAGGCCCCGCGGCATGCAAAGCTGGCGAGGAGAGTGATGGGAGGAGGAAGGTTAGAGAAAATGGAGAAAAAAGAAGGCATAAAGAAGGAGAAAGAGAGGGCGATGAAGTAGAGCAGAGGAAGGGGAAATTAGGAAGAGCATGGGGTGTTTTGTAGAACAGAATGAAGAGGGAAAAGAAAGGGATGATACAAGAAAATAGGCAAGGAAGGAATAGAATGTCAAACCCTGTCTGAACTTTTTTTGGGTCTAATAAATCAATATCAGGTTATTTTATCAAATACTCCTGATTACGGACAGGGATAAAAGGGAGTCAAATTTTTATGGAGAGGATCCTCAACATTAAAGTCGAGCTGTTAAAAGAATCTTTATTTTGTAGAGAGCCAGAGTCAGATCCATGGCTCCTTGAAAAGGCTCTTTATGAGTCTACGCTGGAAAGCACTTGTCCATAGGGAAGCCAACCAGAACAGACTTTAACTTCTTATGGAAAACAACTTGAGATTATTTAAATAGGTTCATATAAACAAAATTCTGTCTGTCTAAGTCCTGCCTAACACTTTCATCCACCAGACACAACTGCGCTATTAAAAAACACAGAAAATATTCACTAATTTGCATGAAAGAGAAATGACGTTCTGCACAAGAAAACAAAACCCTGACGTGACAGCACAGCACCGAGGGCTCTTTCAGTGACAATCATCCCACTCCGTTATTCGCTTAGTCATCAAACCATTTCAATGGTTACATGACTAATTAACATTGACAGAGATTTGAGTGTTTTGTTTAAAATGTGGATGGGAAACTAGCCTCAAATATGCACTCTGTACAATAAGTTGTCTAAACGTCTCCTAGCCCTATATGCTGAACTGTCTGAACAGTTCCGGGCTCTGTATATTGAATTGCCTCGACATCGCCTAGCTCTGTATATTACAGAGTTGTCTGAATGTTGCCCAGCTCTGTATAATGAGTTGTCTGAACATTGCCTAGCTCTCGCTTACCATATTGACTGCTTCTCTGTTGAAGGGCCTCCTCTCAGTGCTCTCAGGATAGTGGGCCAGAACCTTGGACTTAAAGGACCTCCGAATGGGGCTCTGCTCAAAGCTCTCACCTACGGAGGAGAGATATACAGAATAAGAGAGATAGCAGTAAAGAACCTCAGTGTTGCCAAACCGGCAAAGAAAAGTGACCTTCAACGCTGCACTGAATTCTAAATAAGGGGACCGTGCGGAAAGCAACGCTGCAGTCAGGAATTATTATCTGATACAGCTCAACCATTTAGCCTTTATCCAACGCTAGCAAAAAACCCTGGGCATTGAATGCCTTTACTGAGCCAGAGGTAAGCCAGGAAGAGTGAGACCAGTAAGGAAGTAAAGGTGCTAACCCAATGCTTATCAGTGACCTAGAAAATGGAGACTGGTGAGACAGCAGAGGGGAGAGACAGCAGCAGAGGGGAGAGACACAGGGATGAGAAGCCAGTACATAACCAGAAACCCTTCCCCAATCCTCTACCAGGACCCTCAGTACCACATCAGGTAAATAACCGCCCAGTAGGCTGAGCAGCGCATTATATTATGACCATGGGCAGAGTTGGGGAGTAACGGACCACAAGTGACAAAAATAGGTAACTGAAATCCGTTATTTCACCAACAAATATATTGTAATCGGATTATAGATACTTTTGAAAAAAATTGTAATTGCTTTTGGATTACTTTAATTGAAAAAGAATAGGTGCGCAAAATAATTATGACACGTTGTATGTTTGAGTTTATTATTTAATGTTATAAAAACATTGTTTGAACCAATACATGAATTGCGCGCAAAGGTGAACGTGATGGAAGGAAGCAGCTAGTTAATATCACTGGTTTTGATTGGTTGGATGGCTGGAAAAAACAGAGTATATCTTCAATAATATTAGCCGAGTCATACAAAATGTTATTTAGTTATCTGCTCGATGCCTAATCCTCAGAACAATGATACACAATAGGCCTGCCTGGTGTTAAATCTTTTTCAAGTATCAAGGTTTGTCAAATGCATCCAACAACACAGCCAGGATGAGTTACACCGAATAACTTTTACAGAAATTGTTTAATAGATTAGGCAACTATTTGTTAGATATCTTAAAGGCGGCGCCATGTTACAGCTAAAACATTATATGGAATTTACCATGACATTTGAGGAGAAAAGGTGTGTTGGATGATTATTTGCATTTCCACATCAAATCTGTCCATACAGGTAGGCCTTCTGCTTGCTTTGCATCTCTGAAAACTGTGTTCATTGGTCTATGGCTGATGCCGTCATTTACTTTAAGGTTGCCAGTTTATAATCAGTTTATTTCTTTAATTTGCTTTAGAGAATCCATCACTGTTAGCGTTAATAATCACAGGTTACATTCGTGCAGGTAAATCATATTTCTATGTGGGTGTTCATGATTGCAAACGTGCATTCGCGTGCAGGGGGTTACTGCAACATTTTGACTATGTTGGTTGTGGAGCAAATCATCAGACAACTGCATATTTAGTTGATGCGCGAAAAGCTACGGATATCTTAATTTTTATATACAACAAAGTCAATACCCTTTTTGAGTAATTGCCATTTATTTTCAACAATGTTTTGAAGCAATTATAAACATGAATAAAACACAAATAACAGAACAGGCTTAAGCATCAATAGATTTTGAGTTATGATCAGATAAAGTCTGTTTCTGAAAGATCAATGTTTATTGGATTAATTGGAATGACTGAATATCTGACAGAACTTTAGCGTGTATTGTAGAGATGTAGGCCAATCATATTGAAGTAAAAAGCAATGGTTTAGAAACTCATTTCCAAAGGCACTGTAGCATACACCAACCATAAGGTAAAATGCTAATTCCGTTTTTGGTCAGCTATGTAAACTCTAACGGTGATTGATCCCGCAAAAGGTATTCAGTTGGTTATAGGCTATTCCTATTTGTTTTCCAGTGCCTCTTAATATGAAAGTAATCTAAGTTGGAGTAATCAAAAAGAGACGTTACTGATTACAAATATGGTAACTTGTAACAGCAACGGATTACATTTGAAAAGTAATCTATCCCACCCTAACCATGGGTTATCAACCATTTAAAACTGTCCTAACTGGGAGTGATGTTATCAACCAACTGGACCTTTATCATAATTTGATTTAAGAGAAACCCACCATTAGCTTTTGCTACACAAAACATGACAAATAACCGTAACAGTTCTAAGAACAAATGTGATGTAGCAGCAGGATTAATAGACTGAATGCATGCCAACACACTGCAGAGTGAACCTCGGTGAACCTTGGGCCTGACAGCAAAGGGCACCCGTTGTTTGGCAGGAAATAATCCTCTTACATATTATATTAAACATGTCGTTTAGTAGTAGTCCTGCACGTGTGTCATGTGGCGCGTGTCGTTTAGTCGTAGTCCTGCACGTGTGTCATGTGGCGCGTGTCGTTTAGTCGTAGTCCTGCACGTGTGTCATGTGGCGCGTGTCGTTTAGTCGTAGTCCTGCACGTGTGTCATGTGGCGCGTGTCGTTTAGTCGTAGTCCTGCACGTGTGTCATGTGGCGCGTGTCGT
>JACXGJ010015326.1:0-13656 GCA_016801105.1 Esox niger | reverse complement strand
CCCTCCACACTCCACACAGTTTTCACACTCCACACACCCTCCACACTCCACACAGTTTTCACACTCCACACACACTCCACACAGTTTTCACACTCCACACAGTTTTCACACTCCACACACCCTCCACACTCCACACAGTTTTCACACTCCACACACCCTCCACACTCCACACACCCTCCAACTCCACACTCCCTCCACCCTGCCAAGTCTGTCATTGTATGTACACCATTTATACGTTTTGCACATTGTGTACATATTTCTATAGATGACATGTCATGCATATTTTTATACATGTGGCACATCCATGATTTTGTTATGTAAATAATATGGAAAAGTATGTATATATGTACTGTATGTCTTTCTGTGTCAATAAAATGTGCCGTACTGTGGAAGTTGTTTCTTAACATCTGTAGCTAGTCACCAGCACACACCCGACATTTGGGTTGAGTTGCACTGTGAATACGGAGCTTTTCATTAAGGGTGTGTGGACACTGTATGTTTGAAATGAAAACAAATACTCCATGGTATGTATTTCTGCATTATGAAAGAATTACAAATGAGTTATTATTATTTTTGGACTTGTTGTTTTGGTTGTTTTACAAGATTAATCAAAAACAAGGAAATCTAGTCATGGCCAAATGTTTTGCCACCCTTGTATTTTTTTTTTAAACTCTAAAACTTGAAATGTTGAAATTGACACGTTTTTGCTCTTGCTGTTAATACTACAGGACCTTTTTAATTAGAAAATCAAGAGGAAGGCTTGACAAAATTCTTGGCCAAAATAATTGACATCAAGAGTTTCCTATAGCCACGGATGAGCTTCTGGCACATCTGCCCTGGCAGTGTGGACAACTGTGAACTGCTCCAGTTCTCCCAAGTTTGAAAGGTGTCTCCAAATTGCTGTTTTCAGATCTCTCCACAGGTTGTATAAAGGATTTGGGTCTGGACTCATTACCGGCCAATACAGAACAGTCCAGCGTTTTGTCTTCAAACGTTCTTGGGTGTTTTTATGTGTGTTTGGGGTTGTCCTTCTGTTGGACCCATATTAATAGTGCCAGTTCAAATGATTGTACCTTATGTCTAAAGGTTAGCTGGAATCAGTGGGGCACTTTATTGTGTTGCTTTCTCCATTTGAACTGTTGCTGCGATCTAGTTTTCTCGTGTCCACAACTAAGGATGCTGTCTACACTGGATTGGGCCTAAAACCTCTTGTAAGATGACATATGGTGAAAAAGGGTACATTAAGGTCTCTGGAAATGGATTTGTTGCCTTGAGCTTGTCCATGCTTGGCTGTAGTCGTGTCCATTCTTTTCTCGTATGCTAGGTGAATGTGTTAAGTCTTTTGACACTGTAAAGAAATAGGGAAGTGAACTATACTGGAGGTTATTGCATGCAATTAAACATTTGCATGTGCTGCAGATTCTTAATTTTCATAATTTTTAGGTTGACATTGTCACCTGCTTTCCCTTCCACATTTGCATGGGACTTTATACCATCCCTAGGGAGTTCAAAGGTTTGTCTCCCAAAACCACTACGTTATAACAATAAGGAAGCGGGGAATGTAATTCAGTATGAGTGTCTTTCCAGTCCATTTTGTCATGGAAAGTGTCTCCTTGGACTCTTTCTATCAAAACTTTTGAAGAGATCCAAAAGGGTGTCACAGACAAACACAGAGGATTTCAACTATTCCCAGAGAGATGGCGTCACCCTGATACTTGCACTGTGTTTCTCCAATATCAACACTGAAACTGTAACCCATCCAGTCTTGTGCTTTCTCATGTCCTGCAGTCCTGAAGTACAACATCAACCAGCCCATTCACTGTCCCCATCCAGAACACTGAAGAAGCTGTGGCCAGTTCTACAGTGTGTAAGGGCTGTAGTTATCCCATCCGGTTCTCACATTCGTTCTGAAATGTAGATTATGTTGTTACATTCAGGGCAAGAGTGGCAGACGTCTTTCAGGTTGTTCAAAAGGAAGGGTATGAGACAGCATCCAGCTACACATCTGGTGGGGAGAGAGCAGGTTATATTCACATTTATGCCCCGCACTGTGTACATAGAAATGACTGTTTATAGCTTTGTGTGTATACAAACACAAGTATTAACTACACCCATATATAAACCACATTTGCTTGAAGAAAAATGACTCGTACAGACATTGTACATTAATATTAAACATTTGTTATAGGTTGCTACCAAAATTTGATTCATTTCAACCCTATAATGCCATTTGTATCGTATTTTATACATGAGTTTCTAAGATGATTGCATCATCATGCAATCATCTGTAAAATGTTTGCCAGTGGAAATGGTTATAAAAATGTTAACTTGTGTATTAGCCTCAACTGCGGTGGTTGAAAGTGTTTTCAAAATCTGTATATTATAAACGTGAAATTACGATATTAGACTTTCAGATTGACTACAATATCCTTATTGGTTGTCGAGGGTGGGATGAAGAGTCCTGCATGGGTTGGTATGGAGCCGTACCTGGACCAGGTTGATTTTTTAGGGTATTCTAAAGGTCAGGTCAGTGTTTGGTACTAATTATCTATAGCCACATTTCAATTAAGTTGGAACGCTGTTTATAATTAAATAAAATGAAAACAGAATGCAATGATGTGCAAATCACGTATCCCTATATTTAATTGAAAATAGTCAAAAGAGTCCATATCAAATGTTAACAGATATTTTTATTGTTTTTGAAAAAATACATGCCCAATTTTTACTTAATGCCAGCAACACGTGTCAGAAAATGTGGGATGGGGCAGAGAGCAAATGCTCTATTTTTGAACGTGGAATGTTGTCCCATTCTTGTTTGATAAAGGATAGCAGGATTTTCAATAAGGGACTGGTGAGTACTGCAGGCAGGCCAGTTTAGCAACCGGACTCTTACTACAGAGCCATGCAGTTGTAATATGTGCAGATTGTGGTTTGGTGGTGTCCAGCTGAAATAATAAAGGCCTTCCCTGAAAAAAAGACATCAGCTGGATGGTAGCATGTTACTCCAAAACCTGTATATTTTGTTCAGCATGTATGGTGTCTTCACAGATGTGCAAGTCATCCATGCCATGTGCATTAATGCACCCCCATACCATCACGGATGCTGGCTTTTAAACTGCGCTGATCAGAAGCCGGTCGATCCCTCTCTTTAGACCACAGGACAGTTTTCCTCTTTGCCTCAGTCCATCTAAAATGATTTCGGGCCCAGAGAAGGCGCTGGTGTTTCTGGATATTGTTTATGTATGGATTCTTCTTTGCATGGTAGAGTTTTCAGTTACATTTGTGGATGCAGCGACATACTGTGTTCATAGACGATGGTTTTCAGAAGTGTTTCTGAGCCCATACAGTGATATCCACTACAGAATCATGTCTATTTTTTATGCATCGCTGCCGGAGGGCCCAAAGATCATGGCCATCCAATATTAGTTTTCTCTTTTGTCCCTTGTGTGCAGAGATTACTCCATACTCAGATTCTTTTAATGACACTGTATGATGAGATCCCCAAACTCTTTGCAATTTGACATTGTGATTTGTTATGTTGTCTTGGTACTATTGGTACTACCATCTTCTGTTAAATTTTGCATCATTGCATTCAGTTTTGATTTATTTTTTCCCAAAATGTCCCAACATTTAGGGAAACAGGGGTTGTACCTGAAAAACCTTCTCAAGAAGATAAAAACATAATACACAGTACTGTGCAAAAGTCCTAAGCACCTGAAAGTTGAGCTTAGGCCATTCATTTGTGTAGTGTTTTAACAATAATATATATATATATATATACACAAATAAATAATTCACTTTCCTTTACAAATATACAATATCCAAATAAATGAATTTAGTCAGATTTTTTCAAAGGTTTGTCTACCAAAACCACTACTTTATAAGAATAAGGAAGCAGGGAATGTAATTCAGTATGAGTGTCTTTCCAGTCCATTTTGGCCTTTTGCATACAGAAGTACTGTAGCATTATAAAATATTTTTTCTACTCTTCTATTGAGGGTTCAGAAATGACTGTGCCTTAGTAACTGGATGAATACACTCACTCACATTACCATTCAACATTCTGCCTTTCTGACAAAGCCAACAAATTACACATCACAAACTCATTCTATGTCTCCAGGACATTATCAGTAAATTGTTGCTAAAAACATTGCTTTTGCATGGAACATGGCCTTGAGTGAAATTATATTAACAAAAATATTGTTTATTCTACTGTAATCTAACAATACAGTTGTTACCAGAACAACATCAACTATTTTCACTTATTTTTTCAAATTTTATGTCAGAGCACTTTTAATGCGACAATAATAATGATAAAATCCTTGTAACATTACAATTTGGTTGTCTATTGATTTGTCCCCCAATGCCAGACATTGTTGTTAAAATGGGAACAATGTTTGGATTTTGTGCCCTGGGCAAGCAGCCAGTGTAGAAATCTTGGTCATTTTCAAAACAGTTCCTGTTTTGTTTTTACAACTATTTTAAATTAGTGTAAGAAACTGAAAGTAAAAGCTTGACCAACATTACATGAAGAAGGCAACATATTTAAATTCACTGATCTTTCACATTGGAGAAAGATTCCCTGTGTAGCACCTTTACATTGTAGCAGCTTGCTGTATGAACAAAGCAAGCAAGGAGGCATTAATGCTGAATGTTAAAATGGGTATACGAGTGACCCAAGTGACTGAGCGTTGTTTGATCGACTTTGCCACGTGGTTTCAGAACCTCAGTTATGGCTGCCCTCCTAGGCTTTTTGTGCAAGAGTGTCTAGTGTTTACATAGAATGGTGTAACAAAGAACTTCTTGTCCACTGTAGTCCTCAAAGGGAAAACAGCTCATTGATGAGAACGGGAATGGTACTTGATTACCAATACTGGAAAAGTAAGGAGTGGAGAAATTACATAATTGGCCTTATTCACCACACCTCAACCCAATACGGCATCTTTGGGATGAGATGGAATCGGCCGTTCACAGCATGAATGTGGGTACAGTTATCCCAATTTGCGTTAACTATTTGATGCCATCATGTCAACATGGACCAACATCCCTGCAGAATGTTTCCCACGCCTTGTTCAATCCATTCATCTGGATTCAGGCCGTTCTGGAGGCAAAGAGTCGGAGCCAATGATCGATGGTTGTACCGACTAAACTGGCCATGAACTGTAGATCCCACTGACTAAGACCAACTCCCTGGGATGTTTTAGGCATTCACCACCAGTTAACTGGAACCCGTCTGAAGTACTCACCCTAACATCCCGGAAACAAAGCATAAAATCCAGGCGGCCCCTCCAATTTTGCGATGTGTTTTTGTTCTGACAACCTGCTCACAGAAAGGGCATCGGACGATTGCTGGGTCTTTGTGAAGTTTCTCCACATTCACTATATCCTCTAGGGGGACAAGTGAAGAGGAGAGAAAAATGGGTTCCATTATTCTTGAATAACATTGTAGTTTTACAACGGGTACAATACATAAAAATATATTGTCAGTTGCATAGTAGTTCTTATGTTACCTACAACACTTTCAGTGAGACGGCTTGTGTTGCCTGTGAAGGACTCACCTGCGGTGGACTGAGATGAAGGTATGTGCGACTCAAATGGCACGCTCTCTGATGAGATGCATTGAGGCAGGACATACACTCCTTGACATGTGAGCCTCTTATGCTGATCTGGACAGGGATGGAATAATTACAAGCCTCAGTCAGTGTCACCTGCTACCACTTTACCACTGCCAGATACACCCCACCAATGCTGACACATGTATACCTGTTCTGACAGGTGGTGTAGCCTGTGATGTGCAGTGTGTCATTTCCTCTGGTGAGTTACCACATGGGACACACACTCTGTTAGAGGGGGCGGTTAGCTGCTCTGCATTCTCTATACAGGATAGATAAAAACATTCATTGTCAATTAGGAGGAAATAGAGTCACAAATATTGGCATCAGTCTAGAATGTGGCTTTTTATTGACAGTAAAAATATTTCGGTTATGCTGTAGTAGTCATGCTTTAAGGATCTAGTCTCAGCTTTTGTCCATATATATTTGCTGTGTACAGAACGGGTATAGCTTTCTGTGTCGTGTATAGTGTCATATAGCTGATGATGGGTTGTGTTCAACTTACATACCAGCGTTGTTGTCCATCTGTATCTGTAGAAGCTCCTGCTCCCTCTCCACCAGATCAAGTAACTCCTGTTCTACCTCCTCCAACTCCGACGACTCAAATTCCTCCGGGAAAGACACTGTATTGGACAAGTCTGGGAGATAGAGGAAGTTGGAGGACTGGTTGTAATGTTATTGGATATAGCTTTGAGGCTCACTTCAAATAGCCGTCAGCATCTTTTCAGTTCTGCTATGACAGCATTGCAGATGTACAGTAGGTCATTTCATTCAGCCAAGGGTCAATTTTGGTGAGAGTGGTTGGTTCTAGGCCAGAAACACACTCTAGTTTTTCGAAAAAGCAATTGGAACCCTACAAATAGTTTGTAACTAAATCCAAATAGACATTGTACTTTATTTTTAAAATCATACATCGATTACATTGATGCACCATCACAATGTATCTTATTTAATTTTCTTTGAAACAGAAATCCTTAATTCGATTAAGAATATAAGGAGTTTTTGGAGAAGAACTCCTAGCCCTCCCATAAGACTGCAGAGAGATGTGAAACAACAAAGAGAAACAACAAATAACAACTTATCAAAATAACCAAATAAAGATGGATTGTTTTCAGACCTCAAATAATCAATATCAATATTTGGTGGAATAACCCAGATTTTTAATCATGCATGCTTTCATGCATCTTGGCATGCTCTCCACAAGTCTGTCACATTTCTGTTGGACGACTTTATGCCACTCCTGGCCCCAAAATTAAAGTATCTAGGCTTTGTTTGATGACTTGTGACCATCTGTTTTCCTCTTGATCAAATTTAAGAGGTTTTCAATGGGTTTCAGGTCTGAAGATTGGGCTGGCCATGACAGTGGCATGTGGGCCTCTCCAGGTCTCTGTCTAACCATTAGATGGCCAGGTGTTGGGCAAAGCTGAAAATGTGACTCGTCTGAACAGATGATCTTACTCCATTCCTCTACAGTCCAATCCTTATGGTCTTTTGCAAACTTCAGCCTGGCTCATCTTTGCTTTTCATTGATGAAGGGCTTTTTTTCTAGCTTTGCATGACTACAGCCCTGCCCCTAGTAGCCTGTTTTGAACCATCTTCGCCGTGCACTTCACCCCAGCTGCTGTTTGCCATTCTTTTTGTAGGTCAGATGTCATCCTACAGTTGTTGAGTGACATTCAAATGAGTTGACGGTCATCTTGGTCAGTGGACAGTCGTTTTCGCCCTCTGCCAGTCTGTATCTTTGTTGTTCCTAATGGCTGTTGCTTGATTTTGTTCTTATGAACCGCCGTCTGAAATGTTCAGGATGGAATCAACTTGACACATTGTATCCCTCTGCCAGCAAAGCCAGAATTGAACCCTTCTTTTCCTTACTGATAGCTTTTCTTTTTAACTCTTTTGTCATGCTGAATAGTATTTTTTAAATTCAAATGACCTTTGAGGTGCTACCTGCACTGTTTTTGCAATCCAGCTGGTCCTATTGCAAGAGGATAGTAATGATCACAGCACAGTTTTTTTGATACTTTTTTTTACTTGTTAAATTAGATTTGGTTCAGGTAATCACCTAATCACTAGCTCATTGAATAAAATCAGTTGTGCCTCTGTTGGAACTTTACAGACATTGGAATTAAATGTCTGCCATACATGTAGAGAGGCTGATTTGAGGAAAAAATAAGAGTGGTCTCTTAATTTTTTCAAGAGCTGGATCTTAATCAATACTATAAATAGCCTTATGGGTGACCGAAAACATGAACCAGAGTGATGGCAAAAATAGTGTGTAGAATAAAAGTTCTGCAATACCGGCTCATCTGTGGAATATGTTGGAGGGCTGTTATGTCTTATATTATATAACTGCAGAAAGCAGCTGCAGAATCTTTTATTGTACAGAAACATTTGACATGCTGCATCGATATTAATTTCATATTCTTAACCTGGCAAAGCCTGAAGAGGACTGGTCACCCCTCTGTGTCTGGCTTATCTCTAGGTTTCTTCCTTGTGTTTGTGCTCTCTAGGGAGTTATTCCTAGCCACCATGCATCAATTATTATTGTTGCTTGCTTTTTGTGGTGGATGTCTGTATAAGCATTTTGTGACAACTGATGATGTAGACAGTTATAATAAAATTTTGATGAGAGAAGGCTGGAGAACAGGACTCCACTGATCAGATGCACCACTCACCTTCTGGGCTTTTGTTCTTGTTTATGAAATGTTTAATCTTCAGCAGCATGATCCTTCTGTTGTGGAGCTGCTGTCTCCGGAAGGTGATGAAATCCAGCTGAGATGACAAACTACTGAGATCTGGGGAGTCCTGACCGAACTTAATCGAAACATCTTCCACCTCTATGGGTAGATGCTTTACCTCTTTAGCGATTATCTCAGATTTGTCTGCATCAAGCTGGCAATCCTCCACCAATCCATCTGAGGAAAGTTCCTCTGGGCACTTAGCGGGAAAACTATTTTCTATTTCCATTATTTTACGGTCTTTTCAGTGTTGCCCCATTCATTCACAAGATATGTTAGTCCTCTCCAAAGAGGGGAAAGATAGATGCTCTTCTAACACACTGAACTGACAATGGTTGATGGAGTGCATTTTCTATCTTGATGGAGCCAGTCTGCTGTGAAGAGGGTCATGCATTTGCATATCGGAACTATACTACCCAGAATGACAACATACCTGTCCATTGCAAATGATGGATGCAAACCAGTTTTGAATATGCACAGACACACAGCCAAATGAGTTGTCATTTATCTGTTGTATCATTCAGGCTGGATAAATATAAACGCCCTTGGTAAAAATGCAGCTTTTGTTTAGGTAAGGGCTATAATACAGTCAAATCACGCAAAATGTTTTTTCACCTTCAATAAAGTGAAAGAAAACGTGTAATACCATGCAATCAGAGATGACTAAGGATTACAGGAGGGGCTGAGCAGGCATCATTAGGATAACGTTAAAGGTCAACTCAGTGGAAGGGATTTTACCTACCCTCACCTGTACCATCACTTCCTGGTTTCTCCACATTATGCCCTCATCTGTGGCTCAGTTGGAGCATAGAAAATGCAATGGTTCCAGATAGGCGGGTATCAATGTGGTCCCTAACTAATCTCACAGAGCACTTCATGATTAATGTGGTACTGCTGTAGTGCAGTGGTTTCATGTAAGTCATCTAAGTTGTGTTATCCATATGAAAAAAAGAAAATGGAGAAAAAAGATATATTCATAAAGTAATTTGACTCCAAGAATTTAAGAAGTTACAGGAGGAAGGAATACAAATCCATGAATCAACTTAGGAATCGTTATGAAAAATGTGATTCCTCGATTAATTGGCTTTCTACCCCTTATAAAATGAATGATTGCCTTAAACAAGCCAGAGGCTTAAATGGCTAGAAGATATTTACATTAACCCTGAGCGCTATTGTCATCCTCTCCAGATAACATTTTGTGGCAATTTGTAAATACGGTTCTTCGCGCTTTACAAAAGTACTTCTTAGATTTTTTATCTAATTCAAATAACATCTGTGTTTTGTCTAGGCTTACTCCCGATTAAAAAAAATTATAATAAATATCAAGTTTATATTTTACGCATTGCAGATTTATTTGATAGTTTTTTTGCCATCTTGGGGCAAATGCATGTGTTATGGTAAGCACTGTTGTGAGTTGTGTTGTCAGTCTCCAACAGCTTGAACAGAC
This sequence comes from Esox niger, assembly GCA_016801105.1. Lineage (NCBI taxonomy): Eukaryota > Metazoa > Chordata > Actinopteri > Esociformes > Esocidae > Esox > Esox niger. Next base: position 3,859 of record JACXGJ010015326.1, on the reverse strand, counting down.
AAGTTCTAGCAAGGTCAATTTTTACGTTGGAAGTCGATTCACTGTGGCAGAACGCTGGCAGTGCCTGAGGCCGAAACCGCGAAAGCTAGTACAATGTCAAGGACTTCACACACATCATCCACAGGTGTTCTGCTTGATATTGATCAATTTGCCCACAGCTCAGGTTCCCAAACCCCACATTCACAACAGGCCTCAGCAGAACTCCTTGGAAAACAAATTATGTGGACGATGCCTGCAGGCCCATGTCACGTTCACAGCAGCAGGTAGACGAGGGACAGATCCGCCCGGGAACAGAGCCCCCATCAGTGGCACCTTCAGTACGGTGAACAGCTTCTATGGGTGTGATTTGCCAAATTACAAACTTGCTATGTTTGAGGAGGCTGCTTGCTAAGTTAAGGTTAGGGTGAGGGTTAAGGTTAGTAGAATTTTAATTATACTATTTTACTAAAAGTAATGAACCTTTTAACAGAAATAATGTATTCATGTATTAATAATTGTACACATTCCTTTGTTGACAATAATTGTTTGGATGAACCAGCATAGGTTTTTTGTTTATCTTTATTCTTAGCCTCCAGAACAATGAGCCACTACAGGTGTCGACAGGTGAATCTCTGATAACTAGTAAGGACACAACTCCATAGTTGCGGTTGAAGCTAGTCATTAATATGAATGTGGTGCATATAAAAGGTTTGGTGAAGGGGCAATCCATGAATAGAGTGGTTATTTAAGGAACGACATGCTGTTGTTACTTGACTAAATGACCACTAGAGGCCAGCCTCATACCGACAAGCCTATTCAGCCTTGGTATTAATCATACAGAAGAGTTCTCTGGTATGACGTCGTCATTAGAACAGCTCTATCCGCAGTAGCATTCCTCCCTCTCTCATACAGTGTTGAAATATCAACACCAGACAAAAGAGATCTTCCCACCCGCCCACATCCTCCTTTCCTGCATCACACCCACACTCAGATAATCTTCCTCACACCTTCATGTCCACCTGCTCCATCCCGATCACTCAATCCTCTCATTTTATTCTAGTTCCAACTCTTCCTTGATTGGCTCACTTCTCTCACTCCATTCTCTCTCTAGTCTCTTCTATCTTTCTCCCAGGTGACCTGATACTAGTTAAAGTATCCTATCCACACGTAAACACACGAACACACACACACACACACACACACACACACACAGAATACACACACAAACAAGCACACAAACAAGCACAAAAGGCACATATCAGTATGGATTATTTCCTGCAGCTTACTTCTGCTCTCCTGTGAGATGTGACTTCCATGGAATGACAGACTGAGAGCAACTAAAGTCATGTTAAAATGTAAGAACACCCCATGGAAAGTTGGTCTTATTTTTGTATACATATTTGCACCTACGGACATCCGAGCAAAATTCCAATCACACTCATTTGTAAAGATAAGCCAAATATAACAAATCACACAAATAAATTGCTTAGAAAATATTTATGCACTAAAATAAAGAATTCAATGCAAATGCAATGTCCTTATGCAGAATAAGTTAGTACAACGCTACTTTTACCATCGCATAAAATGGCAACAGGTGCACCAAAACAGCTGCAAATGATTCAAACATCATTGGAGAGTAAGTTGGGAGGGTCCAGCCTTCTATGAAGATTAGAAACTAGATCTGGTCTTAACCACATGGGTGTATGCTAACACAACAAAACCAAAAGCCCTATCCATGGCCCTCAAAAGAAAAATTATGGATGCCAATGAGTCTGGGTGGGGTTACAAAGCCATTTCCAAGAAATTTGAGGTACATCTTTCCACTGTCTGACAGATTATCTATAAATGGACAACAAATTCATGCCAAGTGCTGACCAAATGATGCTTCTAGAAGTATATAAGAACCCCAGGGTAACATCAGAGGATCTACAGGCCTCTTGCCACAATCAATGTCGAAGTGCATGAGTCAACTGTCAGGAAGAGATTGCACAAACTCGGCTTACATAGGAATTCAGGAAGGAAAAACCCTCTGCTCTCAAAAGAAATATCAAGACACAACTGCGAACAACACCTGGGGGAAGTCCAACACTACTGGAATAATGTTCTCTGGACAGATGAGTCAAATGCCAGGCGCCATATTTGGCAAAACAAAACGCTACTTCTGAACAGAAGAACCTTTTACCGACCTTAATGCATTGAGGTGGTGCATTATTGTTTGAAGCTGCTTTGCTGCCTTAAGGTCTGGCCAACTTGCCATCATTAAGTCATCCATGAATTCAATATTCTGCCAGAGAAATCTTGGGGAGAATGTGAGGCCATCTTTCAAAAAGCTGAACTAAACATGGATCTTGAAACAGGACAGTGATCCAAAACACATAAGAAAAAGCTACAACAGAATTTTGCAAGAGGAAATGAAGGGTTATGGAACGGTCAATTCAAACGGTCAATTCAAGGCCCAGATCTCATTCCTCTTTAAATGCTGTGTAGGACTTAAGGCTGGCTGTGCATGTGAGAAAGTCCTTGAATATGAGACAGTTGAAACAGTACTGTAAAGAAGAGTAGGCACAAAACACTACCAGTTGCTGAAATAGACTGCTAGACTGTTACAAGAAAGAGCTTGATGATTATTTATGCCAAAGGGCCAACACCAGCTATTAAAGCTAGGGGTGTATTTACTTTTCCTGCTCTATAAAATTGCATTTCTATATATTTTTGACAAATAACATAAGCACAATGTTTCAGTTTGATTTGTAAAATGTGGTTACCTTAATCTGCAATTAGTGTTACATACTTTTCCAAATATGTAAAAAAACAAAAAGAATACGACAAATGTATGGGGGTGTACTTCACATTACTATATGCCAGTATGTGTTTACAACCCAGAGTGGGACACTTAACATGTAGAGAAGTATCCAAGCAGTGTACTGTTTAAATACTATACACCTGGGTAGTGTTATGGTTAGGGTTAGGATTTAGCCAGGATGTGGTTATGAAGCAAAAATTTGGGTTGGCCTTAAAAACCCAAAACTCCAGATGTCCCACTGAGTCAGTCCCTCTCAAAGGAGATTCTGATGGTGTTATACAGTTATCTGGACTCTGGAGGATTGCGTCATGCCCTGATTCGGCCACAAAATTGTTCAGCTTCAGAGTTTAATTTACTCATCTATGTGTTGTGTGTGAATGTTGTGTGTGCTGTGTTGTGTGTGTGTGTGTGTTCTTAATATTTGTCTGTATTAAAACTGTGAGGCTACTTCCCATGTAGTGGAGAGCAGCTGGCCTCTAGACTCCCGAGCTTTATAAACCTTCTCTTCATCAATCTCCTCTCAATCTAACCACCCCCTCTGTTTTTTTCTGTCCTTATCCCTCACTTTCGTATTTCCCTCATTCTGTTTCTCATTCACTCTGAAGAGCAGCCGTCTTCACTCCAACACGTTGGCTAGCCTAACGTCAGCTGCAGTGATGTCATCATAGCAGGCTTGGTGGCAGACAGATTGGTCCATTGCACCACACACACAAACACACACACACACACGCACACACACGCATACAAACACAGACAAACACGCACACACACTGTCTATAGTACTGCATTGTACGCGGGTTGGGAATTGCCATGTCAAACAAGTCGACAATGTTATTTTCCGAGGCAGAGCTGAATGCTTAAATCAGACAGAGGTCGGAATTGTCATTGCACACCATGCTGATTAGGAACCTGTTGTTTTACCTGTCTATCTTCAGGCTCCCCTCTCTGTTATGCCTGTTGTTGTTATACTGTCGTGAGGTAATCACCATGTAAGCGTTTTGTTGAATGGTTCATACCTTGTTCATGACAAATCAAAACCTTGCAACTTGACCCCGTTTTTTCGCTCCCTGTGTGTGT
>JACXGJ010015325.1:0-13650 GCA_016801105.1 Esox niger | reverse complement strand
TTACCTTCCTCAGACCTCAACTAAAACACGGCCGTTCAAATGGACGGGCAATGTTTTAACAGAAAGGATAAGGTTTGTTTGAAAGACAACAATCCTGTCCTCTGGTATGCAGTACTTTCACTATGGCGCACGTTGAACATTATCACACACGCAGAAGCACATTCTCCAGCCCTCTTTAAAATGTTCCATTAAACTCTAGATGCCCTGAAGATATATTACCAGAGCAGTGTTCACCGACATCACACCGGCACACACAAGGATGTGATGACCTGCGCTTGGATAAGAGCCAGGCTGTGAAAGTTAACAACTCAGGCCATCATTCCGAAATTAGGTCTACGACATCAAAGTCAGTAGAGAGGTTGGACCGGGTCAGTGTTCTGGAAATAAAACAGGCCTTTTAAATGTGACCTTTAACGCTTATGTACATCATATAAGGACGTTGTTTTGGAATAGGTAGTTGGAAGATGCCAGAAGCCTTAGGAGAGTGCACAAAAGGTACTGTGTGTCTCCTATTGGCAACAATGCAGTGCGGAAGACATCCCCTTTAGACTCGTGTATTTCGGTGGGCTGGCATGAGTATCTCTGCGTTTGTACATTTTCTCTGACACAGAGCCTGCATTCATTCATACCCATTTTTCAGAACAGTGTTGTTAAGGCTGAAACGTGACCGGTATATATGACCATACTGTGCGATACAGGGGTCTCTTTACAGTATGCATGTGACCCTGAATAAATACAGGGTCACAATAGTTAGCAACACTGCATTGAATGCTTCTTCAATTAATCTGCTTGACTGGGATAAAACCTGAAATGCATGTGGAATGCAGATACCGTTTTTAGCACATCAGTAAACACTGTAAATGATTATAAATAACAATTTTATTGATACTGCTTTTAAACTTATGAACATGAGAAGTTTGCCATTACAGAGCAATGTGATAGATATCTATTTAAATAATGTGATAGAAATATGTTTTTCGCCAGTAAAAGGGTTAGGGGGTTATTATCAGTAGGTGGCTCTAATATGGTTTGAAATTAGTACAACACATTTTCCTCTTCATTGCAAATAAATTACCTAGCTCTGCTCTTACTGCACATAAATGATTATCTTTTAATTCCTACATTACATGCCACAAACCAGTTTTGCAGGCTAATATTGGATAAATTATTGAATGATATATGTTTGTTAGCATTCTGAGATGCATGCTATCAATGACAGGGGGTTAGTAATATCATCTTAATTAAATACAACAACATGTACTGTTTTTCTGTTGTTGCATGTTTAGAACGGATCTTTAGTACAGGTTTCAGGTAAGAAGGCTGACAAATTGCTCCATACTTGAGGTATAGGGGCTAAACGACATCAGCCTAGCTGTGGTTCCATACCTACAGTAATACATCCTTCATCGGCATTTCTACTCTGGGAAGGGTATGGTCTATTATCATCCGCAAATCAAGTCAACTTTCAAGACAATCTGAAAGATGGCAAGTGCGAACGGGCCATTTTGCATTTTGTGAGTCAAAGGAAAAAATGGCTGGTGGGGAGACGGAGATCATTTGGGCCAGGGTTACAGATTCCACTGTGGATTTCTGTTCCCATTCTGCCCTTGACGCCCAGAACCCCCAACAACAAATATTGGACATTTCAGTTTTTTTCTCATTCAAGACTTTAAAACTATAAATGTCAATATTACAACAGATGGGACTCCGTTAGATTAAGTGTCCACTGTATTAGAAACATTATTTTTCTTATCATACCATTCCAACTTTACATGCCCCGTTGTTATAGCTAAAAATAAACGGAATATTGTGTTTGCTTTACTAAAGTCCGACTCAGTCCAGATAGTAAAAATACATTGTAGTTTGTTAAATGTTTAACAAGGAAAACAGTATCAAAGATCCAATATATGTTTGCCGATAAACTGCTAAAGTTACTTTTATATTTCGACTACTTTGGGGGCCTGTTGGATGTTCTTTCAGTTAGCCCTGGCCATGACCCTAGCCGCAACTAAGTGTCAGTGGACTAGGAACTGCACAAACCTGCTGGTAGTTCGCTTCCTCCGGTCTGAAGGTGTTTTCAACAGGCTGGAAGCTCAAGTTGAAGTGAGGGAAATTGTGCAGCCAATACGTCCACCATGGAGCGACATATTCTAACCGTGCCGTGGCCATTCCTGGGTACAAAAAGTATTTTCCCGACCTACAAAGAAAATTGCCTCAGAGAACTCGAGACTCGGTCAGTAATCCTTACTCCTCGGTTGGACAAAAACAGTGAACAACCCACGACTACTTGGACAGCAGTTGGAAATGTGCCACAGGATGATAAACAATACCAAAGTACTTCCCTCGGCTCTTTGACCCCAGAACAAGGCATAACATTAGCATTATCTCGGTATCCGCATTGTTCCTTGTCTTAGCTGCTAAACAGCTGTTTTGATTTCTCCAGAGGGGCGCAGCTTCGCTGTGTGGGGCTGGGTCCTGCTACTCAAGCGGTTTTTTCTAACGGGAACGCGCGCACAACACGTTCGCCCTAAGCACGAGACAGGTAACGATGAGTCCACTGAATGCGTTCGTTAACGAATAACAATTAACAGGGCACTGTGCAACTATGTTTTGTTTGTTTGTTGCCTAGCTATTCCAGTGAGGACTAATGTCAGTGTCATTTGTGCAAGAACTTACAATATGGATAAACGATGGCTTTACTGAAGAGGATGAAGATTAATAAAATCAGGTCACGTTAAATGTCGAATGTTAAATCTCGAATGATCTGAGGTATTAAAATAAACCAATCTAGGATATCGCACAAATTCAGCGGGGAGACGCTGAAGCTAGTAGCAAATAGTTACGGGCTGATTGTCAGAGGAAGTTATATCGTGTAGGCCTCTTGCGCTGGACAGAGCGTTACAGGAAATCATTCATTCAAGTGCGTGCGTGCGTTTCTGACCTAACTATATTACAAGAGATACATTTCCAGAAACTGGTTGAATCAGAAAATTGTGGATAGTGTTCTGGTCTTTAGGGAACAACTTACAGTAACCCTTAGGGTTAGGCTTTCGGGCTAAGTTACATGTAGGCATGCATGTTATTATCAAGGTTAAGGTTTAGTGTTAATATTAGTAAAAGTAGGAATTTGTAAGGGCAATCAACTTTGGTGTCTCCATTTCGATACCTAAGTAAATGTGTGTCTGTGATCTAAGTCAATGTATATGCAGGTTCCAGTTACCCACAAGTATAGAAAAACAAATGTGTGTGTGTTCTTAATTCTTTGAGCAATATATATTTGGGTAATTTGGCTGGTGTTGATATGTAAGAACATCTTTGATTATTGATTGCATGCATTAAGTAGATTCATGGGTCAATGGGAAGCTAGGGATGGTTCGGTAGTCATGAATTTAAAATAATAAATGTGACAGGTCAAAAGGGTTAACCCAGCGACCCTGACAGTCATTGCCATGGGCTCTTTACCAAAGAGAGCCTGGACACCAATTTACAGCAAGTGCTAAAAGGATGACACACCCAAATAGGACATTGGTTTTTCCCATAGAAAAAAAACTACACTTTGCACACTAACGCAATTTTAATGATAACCCTAGATTCACAGGCATTCACTGTTTAGATTCACAGGTATTCATCTAGGGATGTCCCGGTCCACAGAGCCTTTAACTGTAAAATGGTTTTAAATAAACCAGCTGCCACACTGCGGACCCCCCCACCCCCAGTTGTCCCTGTCCATCTGGGCATGCTTCTAAACTGGACTAGGTTTAAATAGATTCTGGATGCATTTATTCATTATTACAATGTGGACTCTTAATATGTTCACCCGGCATAGCTAGAAGTGGACAGGTCAACCCTCTGAGCCTGGTTCCTCTCTAGGTTTCTTCCTAAATTTTGGCCTTGTTAGGGAGTTTTTCGTAGCCACAGACATTCCACACTACTGTTGTTTGCTCCTTCGGGTTTAAGGCCGGGTGTTTTGTAAAAGCACTTTTTGACAACTTCTGATGTAAAAGGGCTTTATAAAATAAATGTGATTGATTGGGTTTAAGAAAGATATATATGTTCAAGGCCATGATATAATTGCGTTTCATTCCAATATGGCCACAATACATCCAAATGGGGTGTTATTCTGCCATTTCTAATGACAACACCTGTGTGAAATATAATTATTGAATTCCTTCAAATATGTTAAAATGTTCGTTATGATTTAGAAAACACAGTACCCATACGCAAGGTCCTGTCATACAGTATATAATGGTAAGTAATTCACAAACTTGTGGTGTGCATGCATATGTACACATGATAGACACCATTGACATTACCTGTTACAATTTTTTTCATGAATGGAAAGGCAAGAACATTGATGCATTGTAGATTAAAAGAAAAAATTTAAATGTACAATTTGATTATGAGAGCAGAGAACCATTAGCTAAACCATGAGCAGTATTCTGACAACAGAGCTCTAGCAGGTGGGTCTTTTGCCAGAATACTAAAAGTAATATAGCAGCCTCAACTGTGACAACATTGGATTTTACGACATTGCAAAGGATCGAATCGGGCAAGTTTATAGGTCTCAAAATAAAAAAAGTTACCAAGATAACATTGTGTATCATTTGAATGAAAGTACACATCCATTTAAAAAAAATGTATATAGCTAATATTCAGGAATATCTTTGTGTATTCATTCTTGCAACTACTTTGTGAATAATTAAGGATCTTTATCTATCTGGCACATCTGTCTTATTTTTTTGTGTTTTCTATCACTATTTATCACAATGAATATTTTAAGACATCGTAAGACATACTAAAATTATATTTTTTGCAGGTCATGTTGATGAGAAATTAGTTTTTTGATAAGGTGAGATCTGGTTTGGTGGCCATATTGGAAAAAGGCTTATGTGTGAAGTCTATCATGACCCCGTATCTACACATCTTTTTAAACCCCTATCTATCTGTCTGTGTGCAAATTGTACCTCTAACACAAAATTACAAGCAAATGTCAGAAAGATAGCTATTAATCTACACTTTCCAAAGACATAATTAAATGTTTTACGTGGGCAATGCCCTATTTTAAACTGACAAAAATCCTTATGGTAAATATAAATGTGATATGGTATGACAGAGCGAGACACAGACAACGACCATTGATGCACTACTATTTAATGACAGTGTATCCCACTGAGGCATTGTCAGCCCAACTCGCCCTAATTTACACTTCATGGATTATTAGATTAAATAAAAACCCAAACATACTGTTTACCTGAGTGGAGTTGTCCTTTAGATTAGGTGTATGTATGCTAAAGTCTATGAGTACGTGTTTGTATGCTTAGGTGTGTATGTGCTTAGGTCTTTGAGTGCCTGGGTGTATGTGTGCTTAAATGTGTAGTACAGTAGGCCTACATTGGTGCTCAGGGTGTTTTGGCCTACTCTAATGGCTCGTGTAGCAGGGTTTGTTTTTGTTGCAGTTGTTGGTTAATAACTGAGGTTTTTAAATGCCGCCTGCCATGGGATGCCTCACATACTTGCTCTGATTTCCACAGAAAAGTCAAAAGAAAGACTGAAGCTAGCCTTGAATCTTAAGGCGAAGGAAAGACTGAAGCTAGCCTTGAATCTTAAGTCGAAGGAAAGACTGAAGCTAGCCTTGAATCTTAAGTCAAAGGAAAGACTGAAGCTATCCTTGAATCTTATGTCAAAGGAAAGACTGAAGCTAGCCTTGAATCTCATGTTAGTTTGAGTAGTGGGGAATCTAATTCACATGATAATGATTATCACATTAAAACATACAACAATTTTCGGGTTTTCTGAGGTCAATATAGTCACTTGACCTTAGAAAAACAGAAAGAACGATAGTTAAAGCCTGACCTCTAGAGGAGATCAAAAAGAAGTGCAGCATCATAGCAAAAAGTAGATTTAGTGGGTTCTGGTCTCTTTCAGAGAGAGAGTCATAACATCAACCAGTAGGTGGCAGCACCAGACTGATCGTAGCACGTTGTTCAGCAAGCGAGGGTGAGTGAGAGAGTGAGAGAGAGCAATTGAGGGAAGGATGCAAGGACAATGGGAGAGAAGGAAAAAGGAGTGTGCAAGAAAGGGACAGAGAGAGGGGAGTAAGAATGGGCTAGAGAGGAGAAAATAGAGGGAGAGTGAGTGAGGGCAGTCAGGCGTATATGCCTCTCTCCATCCGTCAGAGTAATGTAGCAAAGATTTACCATTCTGTCCCAGTGTTATTGTATCTGGGAAGGATTATAATTCTGAGCAACTCATCTCAAGTGCACCTCTGTGTGTGTGTGTGTGTGTGTGTGTGTGTGTGTGTGTGTGTGTGTGTGTGTGTGTGTATTGTACCGCCCATAAAGGTGTAATTGTAATGAACTGTGGCTCACTATGAATCACATACAATAAAGTAGACTAATCTCTAGGGAATGACTTCAGAAAGCCGAAGCAAATGTGCATCCCTAAATGCGCATTATTGCCTGTGTAGTGCCCTCCTTCTGCTCACAGTGGAATAGGAGGCCATTTGGCAAAGCAGAGCAGTGGGTCTAGTGTTGTAATGCTATATAAACATCATGAAAGAAGACAAAATACATTATGAGAAAATAAATTTTTTAACATGTATTTTAGCCTCCAGTGTCGAAATGTAATGACATTCAACACCACCAACTGTGGGACAGACAAATGTCAAAATAAAGAAGGTTGAAGATTGAGAGGGGTCCTTTGCTGGACCCCTGGGCGTTATCAGTATGCTGCGAACAGGATTCCAACATGAAGTCAATTTAGACCTCTGTCGGTGTGGTTCTTATAACCCCGACAGCAACAATTAATGTTTTGCTTTCTCCAGAAAAGGATGTCAGACAGCAACAATTGATGTGCTGTCTTCTCCAGATGAGGACTTCAGACACCACCGAGGAGGAAGAGGCTCAAACCAGAAAAAACATGCAAACACTGTTTGAAGCAGGGCTCGGTTTACTTAGAAAATTATAAAAGATTGAAGTGTCCTTTAGGCAGAGTAAATTGCGTCCCTGTCCAGGGTGAAGGCAGAAATGTAGAGTGCCTCTGTCTGCATCAAGAGGACTCCTGCTCTCCTGAGTAGCCATAAGCATGTTCTTGCCCTGATGTGTTGTTATATAATACTGTATTTGCCTGTTAGGTCCATCATTTCTAATAGTTTAACTATAACCAGCTGACTGCATAACTTGCTAAGTTTATTAACTGATAAACTCAAATCAGATCAACTAGGTTGAAGGGGCAGGGTTATTTGTCATTGTTTTGATAATAGGTGCTGTTATTGTAGGGTTTTTTTGTTGCTCACTTACTAGCAGTCATCGATTAGACTCTTTGTGTCTTTATTTGTGTTTTGCCATTGTCCAAGCCTGTCCTGTTGTTTTTACTGTGGCACTGAGATACTGATTTCTCTAAAGTCTACTGTAAACACTGTCTGTTTTCCCAATAGCTCGCTTCAACTGTGAACTGCTAATTCCTCTCTTCCCTCTCACTCACCTGTCCACGTCCTCTTTTATATTCCATGCTGATAATGTCACTTGTCCATTCAAGCTTAAAATTGTTGCCATTTATCATCTGCCAGGTGCCCTTGGAGAATTCCTCAATGAGCTTGAGACGTTGATAAACTAATTCCCTGATGATGGCTCACTACTCATATTACTGACCGACATACGCCCCCCCACACATCAGCCTTTGATTAATTTCTTTCCATCTCATTCTTTCCTCTTCTGACCTCACAGTTGGCCAGTCCCCTCACTCGTAAGGATGACCGTGCACTTGACCTCTCATCTATATTAGATGCCGTTTGTCGACTAATCTCATTGCAACCCTGCTCCTGGTCTGATCACTACTTTGTTCCCTCTACGTACGTCTCCCTCCAACCCAATGCACTTAACCCCTTACTATGCCGGCATGCGCCGTTGTAATAGTTATATTCTCTCCCGTACTCTCATGTTCTATTTTTTATCTCTCCAATTGGCTACATCTGTTTTTGTTCATTTCCTGATTCTGCCTCTTCAACCCAACTTTTCAGCAGCTTCACATCCTAAAACTCTCACTGCCCTATTTCCTCCCTTCATACCTTGTTCTACCCCTAAGCAGTGGCATTGGACCGGGGGGAAAGGGATACTAAGTATATAGGGCCCTAACATGTAGAGGGGCCCTCAACATTTTTTGATTCTTGAATAAAGAGGGGGGGGCCCTCAGAGACCTCCTATGTACAGGGCCCAGCATATTGTGCCACACCCCTGCTCCCAAGTAAAGCATTGCAAACTCACAGAACAGTGCTGCAGGCAGGTGAGCAGAAGTGCTGTGAAATCAAAGACCCATCATTCTTTTACACCCTCGTCACAACTTCCTCTTCTTTATTAACTGCTGAAGTCACTCCAAACTTCATGATTCTGACCGCAAGGAACCCTCTGCCACCTTCTCATGAGTCCTCTACCTCCTTTTCAAACCCAATCCCTTCCTACCTTCTCCGGGCCATTTCTGGAGACCTTGTCAACTTATTCCTGATCCTGGCTGTGCACCCTCTGCTTTCAAGGTGTACAGAGTCTCTTCAAGAAACCTATACTTGACCCCACTGATATCAAAATCACTTTGTTATCTCTGACCAACTCAACTGTTACTTCTCAGAACAATTTCCTTGTTCCTATCCAATCAGGCTTCAAGGCCACCACCAAGACCACACTTGTTTGTATCTCCTAATCATTCTAGATCTTTCCACTGCCTTTGAGTGTCTTTCAATAGACTTTCCCTCAGAAATCAGAGAAGGTCTTAAAAGCATTCTGTGGTGGGCAAAATTAAGAAACCCCATATATTTTAAGAATATCTCAAATCAATCAACCCCCCCACCCTGACCTACCTCACCCCACTGTTGCCTTTTGTGACCTAATGCTTTCAATTTGTTTTTCTTCCTTTCAGAATTGACTATGCTGATGGTTACATCATCCACTATACTTCCTCTTATTGGGCAGTGCATGTGGTTATCCCTTGTGGTTATTGTCATGAATGTTGTGTATGTGCAGTGTATATCACTGTTCGCTACTCTAAATGACTAAGATTTTACTATTTTGGATGTTTCCGTGCCCCCTACAGCTCACCAGCCCAGTCAGACATTTAGCCAGACGGCCCATTCAGTCTGTTAGTTAGTTCAGTCAACCTGGAAAATCAATGAAGCCAACAAAGCCACCAGCTCTACACGACAGATAGTCAGCAAGTCCTGCCAGCCACCCATCCAAGACAGCTCGCAATCCAGACAGTGAGGTGCTTGTACAGTTCCGCCAGCTAGGCACTGGCAACCAGTCAGTCTGGCAGTTAGTAAGCTAGCCAACCAGCCACCATGCTGTCACATTATAATGTTTTACAATGTTTATCTAGACCGGATGAATCCTACTGAATATCAAATGCTAAATTACACACACCTTCCATCCCACAGGATCCATGTGACACTCTAACCTTGACCTGACTGGGTGGAGAGACCAGACAGACATCAAATATCTTTTCTGCGTCCATAATGAAACCCTTTTCCCTAGAAAGGGCTCATTTTGAATCGGGGCCATTATCCACCAGTCAAAACTAATGCACGGTATTGGATGCAATTTGGCACTCAGACATTATTTGACTACACCTCTAGAATAAAGAACATGCAGAATATTTTTTGAGTAAAATAAAAAGATTATTTAAGGTTGTTTTTTCTTCCATTTCCAGTGACCTGAACAGACTTTTCGGCGTGAGTTCTTGGGTCAAAAGTTCAGAATGTCTTGGAGACAAAACAATCTATGAATAACACATAAAGCAACTGGAGGTTTTGTTTTTTACTGTGTCTCAAATGAGTGCATTCTCAGCATTAATGACCTATTATGGAACACCATGGGAGAAGTCGTGACCTGTGGTGCAGAATGGTTTGAACTAGCTCCTGAGCTCCAAAATATTTTGTGTTTTAGACCTAGTTTCTTTTGTACCTTTAATATACAGTATGTATGTCCATATATCAATGAATCAACTGCATTTTAAACCTTTTTTATGCAGCAGTTGTCACGAGTGTTTATGTAGAAGTATGCTACTACCACAAACAGCAAGCCAAGCAATAACAAAAACCTTATGGCTAGGAAACCCTTCCCCCAGCAGGGTTTGGACCCAGAGAGAAGCCAGAGAGAAGCCGGACTCTGAGGGGTGTTGGGGGTGCTGCACCGCCCCCCCAGTCGGAGTCTCAGCTAAACCCCATCGGAAGGGTTATGTAACGCGCGTAGCCACAGCCGTTGGGCGCGCGTCGTCCATATATCGGCCCGCAAAACCTGCGTCAACACGGCCGATTAGCACGTGTCGAATGTCCGTCAGGCTCGCATTACTGCAGCCGGTGGGCAGGCGTTGTCTGTTCGTTAATTCCCAGCACGCACCGATCAAAAGATCTCCCTGTGGCTACGACTGGCATAGATGAACCCTAGTCTTTGCATTATGTGTATTGTGGTTCAAGCTGAGGTATTAAAATGCTGATATGGGGTAATTTTCTACATGTCCATGTTCACTTATTCATACTGATCCTCAAGGCAAGGCTGAGAAAGATCCTCAGCTCAACCTTATTCCTCTTTTGACCCATGAAAATGTTGTATCTTTATTTGATCATGCATTTCCTGCAAGCAGAGTAATAAATGCAAACTTGAAATGTAGTCAAGGTTAAAGAAAAACTTTTTGTGTCAAATACAGTATATTTATACCCCAGGGGTTGGAGGGTTGGTGACTTGTTAGAGTATCCAACCAGTAACTTACAGCTGGCTAAATTGAATTCCCTGAGCAGGCAAGGTGAAAAATCTGTTCTTCAGTAATATTTTATTGCTCCCATGTTGTTGCTGACAATGTGTTCTCTGTCAACTTACCTGGTAACATGAAGATAATACAAAATATTCATGTAGTAAAATCCACAATTTAATAATTATTTTTATGCTTTAGCAAACTGGTTCAAATTATTTTACAGCATCTGTAGAACCCCTGGACTAAAAGAATGTTCATTGGAGGATCTCATTGCTATTTTAAGTACAAGACTAGGATTAATCTGGGAAACTAGCAACAGATATGTTTCCATGATGACTTGAGAGGATTTGATTTGTTAAAAACTGTTTTGGAGAAGCACCACCACAAATCCCATCTCCTTTACTTATTGTCCTGCAGGTTTCATTCAAGCCTTGGTAGCCAGTCACTGTGGTATGCTGTGGAAATATCTTCGCTTGCATCCCAACTAGCTCCCTGCTTCCTTCATAGTGCCCAAAGGTCTCTAGTCAACGGTAGTGTACTATATTGTAGTTAGGTTAGGATGTCATTTGGGATGCAGTTTATGTGTCATATTGGACATTCTCTTTTCCTCCCTCCTTCATGGTTATTGCTTTTCTGGGATATGTGTCAACTTAAATCCCCTTTGCTCTATTTTGAGTGATTTATACATATGAATGAAGGGGATGTGTCCCAAAATGTACCCTAAATCCTATATAGTAAACTGCATTTCATCAGAGCTCAGTCGGAATAAGGGGCCCTTTAGAACGCAAACCTGGTCTATGGATCAGAGCTCAACACAGTGGTGCTATCCAATCAGACCCACTCACCCAGTTTCTCCTGGAAATTGTGTTAAAGTGTAATATCAATGCAAAATATCTGAACTGCATTGTGTGTGTGTGTGTGTGTGTGTGTGTGTGTGTGTGTGTGTGTGTGAGTGTGTGTCTTTGTTTGCATGCCTGCGTGGGTGCTTGAGGTTCGCCACCATCTAATTCTCTGGTTTTAAAGCATGACCAAGAGGATTTGTCTGTTTAGGTAATGCGTCATTGAAAAGCTGCCAGTGAGATAAATGACCACATAATGAATGGATGTGGACGTTGTCAGCTATGGGACCCTGGTCGAAAGTAGTTCACATTGTAGGGAATAGGGTGCCATTTGGGATGAAAAAAAATTCAACAAGATAGGTTCCGACATGGATAGCTTCTGCGTCCCAAATCGCACCATATTCTCTAGAAAAAAGGAAATTACTTTTGAACTACTAGGGCTCTAGTAATGTGTAGGGTGCATTACTGTGGTCTGGGGGAAAAACTGTACTACAAGAAGGCATATTGTGGTCTTGTGTAACTGTCTTCCTAATCAGCCCTCTCACTCATCCTCATGGCCTCCCATTGTTCTCTCTCCCTCACATCATTTTAACTGGGCTCTATTGGCAGAGGAAACACATGTTGAACATTTCACGGATGCACACGGGCAAGCGCACACCCCCGCGCACACAGTTCATATTTGTGGTTCAATTACAGCATAAAACAGTGATGTACATTTACCAAAGCATAACATCACCCATGTCTACTCTTCAGCATGTCCAGCATATCCAATCATTACACAAACGCACACGCATGCACACCCAGGTCCAATCATTATACGCGCACACAAACGCACACACGTGCGCATTCAGATCCAATCATTTCAAATGGTGTCTGATGGTCGTAATTGCAGCAGCTTTGTATTGATCTACTGCAGAGTGGGGATAGGAAAGAGTGTTTCTCAAATGGCTCCCTACTCCATGACTAGCGCACTACTTTGAACCAGAACCCTGGGCTGTGGTCAAACATAGTGCACTATAAAGGGAATTGAGCACAGTTTTGAGTCCCAGTTTAGTACCGTTTATGCTTGTTTGTTTATCGTGGCTCTGTTGCGATGTAATATTGAAGCACACCCACAGCAGGCTTTAGGATTTTATTACTTGGCTTACAGCCTAGCTGAGGAATATAACTGTCCGATTCTCCTGGATTTCCTTTATTTAATATGGAAACTGCTTCTGAGGAATGACACCTTATTCCCTTTAGATGGTACTGCATTTTACATGGTCTTGTAGGAAAGTTACTTTAATGTTATCATTTTCCATGCCTGTACACAGCCAGTTCACTCTATTTATAATTCAGTCACCTTTTGTTGTTATAATACACCAATTATTGGCTTTGCTAAAGATGAGCCACAAAGGAAATGGAACAAGTTCCTTGTTGTTTTTTCGCTAGATCTTCACTCAAAATATAAGAGACATTTAATCTTAACTGAGCTGACATCTTTCAAAGTAAACTTTTCTATCAAGTATATGTTTTTATTAAATTATTGGTTTTTATTGGCACCGTTACTGGCACCTCTTCATTTAGTACTTTGTGCACCCTCCCCTTGCCAAGACAACTAATCTCTGAGACTTTTAATACAATGTTTGATGTGGTGGAAGAACACATAGCAAGGTTTATGAGACTATTCATCCATGTTGAATCTCTGCAAATCCTCTGTCCTCACTGTCCGCACTCTCCTCTTCAGCTCACCCCACAGGCTTTCAATGGGGGTTTAGGTCAGTGGACTGGATTGGCAATTGCAAAAGCTTGTACCGAGGTTTATGAGACATTTTTGTGTGATCTGAAGGAATGCTTTGGATCATTGTCCTCCTTGAAGATCCAATGATTAACTAGACTTAACCACCTGTCAGACAGATTTCTGTCTAAAATCTCCAGGTATTTGACAGTTCCCATGATGACATGCATTTTGCGAGGTTCTCACAGCCTTTGGAAGAAAAACAGCCAGACAACTTTACATTCCTTCCCACATACCACCGTACTTCAAACATCACATATCCACCACCATAGTTTAACACATCACATATCCACCACCATA
>JACXGJ010015324.1:0-13648 GCA_016801105.1 Esox niger | reverse complement strand
TGTGTGTGTGTGTGTGTGTGTGTGTGTGTCCTTGCTGGTGTATATGGAGTTCATTTATTTTACATTTCAGTCTAAATGTTGCCTCTTAATAACAATGAAGACATTTATTGCCTATAGCAATACAAAGGCTTACTTAGGAAATTAAAAAAATCAATGGGAAAGTCTCTGACAAAAAAACAAGTTGGCTACACAAAAAATGAAAAACACTTAAAACATTTTTTTTTTCGTAATGTTATATACTGTAATTTCTTTTTAAACCACAACCACTGTTCAGATACATTTTGCTTATTGAATTAGTAATTTTCTCAGTGTCTTTTTGCACAGTAGTTCCTCCCTATTTTGTGGTTGTCATTATCAGGTTGCTATTGGGTATTTAATACCAGGGATATTTAAGTTTTTCTTTACAAGTTTTGGAGCCTTATTAATGTCACCAACCGGGTGTCCCAGGTCTAAGTCAGTCACTGATTTGAGGTTGGCAATGAATAAACTAGAACCAGACTCTCCTGATGACCATGTTAAAGAGAAAAATCTGTTAACAAAAATCTGCTGAAGGTTCCCCTCAGCTGTTTTATGAACCCCACTAATTGAATGTCATTGTTTAATGATCAGCAATAATTAATTGTCATTGTTTTATGATGTCCCAGTCCCTGGAATGCTGGAGCATGAGACCATCCAGGGTGTCCTGGGGTCCAAACCCACGGGCCTGCGGAAGAGGACATCCAGTCTCCCGGGTGAGGCTGTTTACACAGTGGACAGCATCATTCAGCAGCTCAGTCTGTTCCATGCTACCCTGACTCAGCATGACGTTGACCATGACCTCATCAAACAGGTGTGTGAGTGTGGATGTGTCAGGGTGGGGTGGTTGTTGATTATCAGAGCGTCGCTATTTCTGGTTGTGATGCGTTTTCTTGCAGGTCACGAGGCAACTGTTCTACGTTACCTGTTCTGTTACTCTCAACAACCTGCTGCTGAGGAAGGAAATGTGCTCCTGGAGCAAAGGACTGCAGATCAGGTACTGCTCATTTACTGTATGTAGATATTTACTACACAGTAAACTACACAGTAAACGCCTTAGGAAGTAGTCATGCAGACATCCCTTTTGTATAATGTCAGTGAAATCACATCTACTGTAGTTATTTTCATTATTTAGTTGATTCAATATACCTTGCATCTGCAAAATAATGGAGTTCAAGTGTCTTTGGGTCTTGTTCGCGAGTGAGGGGTAAATGGAGCAGGAGATTGACCAGACAATCTGAGCAGCGGGCGCGGTATTGCATTCGCTTTACCGCACCGTTGTGACCAAAAGAGCGCTGAGCCGGAAGGCAAAGCTCTCGATATACCGGTCAATTTTGGTTCCTACCTTCACCTATGGTCATGAAGGCTGGGTCATGACCAAAAGAACTAGATCGCGGGTACAGGCGGCTGAAATAAGTTTTCTCAGAAGGGTAGCTGGCGTCTCTCTTAGAGATATGGTGAGAAGCTCAGTCATCCGTGAGGAACTCTTGGTAGAGACACTCCATTGCATCGAAAGGAGTCAGTTGAGATGGTTCGGACATCTTTTAAGGATGCCCCCAGGACGTCTCCCTAGGGAGGTGTTCCAGGCACGTCCACCTGAGAGGGGATCTCGGGGTAGGCCCAGGACTAGGTGGAGAGATTATTTTTCGACACTGGCCTGAGACCACCTCGGGCTCCCCAGTCAGAGC
This sequence comes from Esox niger, assembly GCA_016801105.1. Classification (NCBI taxonomy): domain Eukaryota; kingdom Metazoa; phylum Chordata; class Actinopteri; order Esociformes; family Esocidae; genus Esox; species Esox niger. Next base: position 11,945 of record JACXGJ010015324.1, on the reverse strand, counting down.
TGGCAAATGTAGCTCGGGAAAGGGAAGTTTGGGGTTCCCTGCTGGAGCTGCAGCCCCTGTGACCCGATACCGGATAAAAAAATTATAATACATTACTTGCAATCATCACAGTATAACACCAAGTAAATTAAACTTCAGTGATATCAATCTGTCCAGTTGAAAAGCATAAGCAATTGTCAATCAATGTCTCCTGTTTTGGTGCAAAGTGACAACAGGTGCACTGGAGAGGCAACAGCAAGACAACCCCCTAAAATGGAATAGTTTTGCAGGTGGTGCACAGACAGTTGCTCTCTCCTTATCCTTTCTGACTAATTCTTCACAGCTGAATTGGCAGGTCCACCATTGGCACCCAATTCTTTTCACAGATGAGAGCATGTTCACATTTAGAACATGTGACAAGATGTGAAAGAGTCTGTAGACATTGTGGTGAATGTTATGCTGCCTGCAACATCATCCAGGATGACCGGTTTGATGGTGGCTCAGTGATGGTCTGGGGAGGCATATCCTTGGAGGATTGCACAGACATCCATGTGCTAGCCAACAGTACCCTGACTGTTGTTAGGTACAGGGATGAAATCCTCAGACCCATCATCATACCTTACGCTGGTGCAGTGGGCCCTGGGTTCCTCCTGGTGCAGGACAATGACTGGCCTCATTTGGCCAGAGTATGTAGGCAGTTCCTGGATGATGAAGGCATTGATGCCATTTACTGGCCCTCAAGTTCCCCAGACCTGAATACAATTGAGAACCTCTAGGACGTTATGTATTTGTGCATCTGATGCTGCCAAATAGCACCACGCACAGGCCAGGAGCTCACTGATGCCCCAGGTTTGGGTGGAGATCCCTGAGTATCTCCACCCAAGAGCATGCCCAGATGTTGTCGGGAGTAGTTGTGATGAAATTCAACCCTCAGTCGGTTAGTGATTTTAGCCATTGTTAGGTCATTTTGTTCTCAACGAATTACACAATTTACAGTAAGGATTTTGATATTTAATATATTTCGTTCAACAAGACCTGATTGTGATTTAAGTGTTCCATACTTTTTTGGAGCAGTGTGTTTTGGATAATTGAAACCACAATATCTGTCACGTCTTAAAGGTTATTTTAGATAATCTTTAAAAAGGTTTTCTGTAAATCTGCAGCGACTTTGGTTCACCATTAGTGTATTGTTCTCCCTACGTGTTTAGTGTGATTGTACGAAGTTAGACCGCAATCTAGACCCCTCTGGGGTTAGAACCTCTCGTAGTTGGCCGACCGCGTTGGCCTCCGTAGTTGGCCGACAGTGTTGTCTCTCTCCCAGGTACAATGTGTGGCAGCTGGAGGAGTGGCTTGATGAACACGGCCTGTCAGGATGTGGAGCTAAGGAGATGCTGGAGCCTCTGATCCAGGCCGCACAGCTACTACAGGTCAAGAAGAAAACGGAGGAGGATGCCCTGGCCATCTGCACCATGTGTTCTGCCCTCACCACTGCACAGGTGGGAATATACTAATAGACCACTCTACTATAAAACAAAACTCTGCATCTTTAGTAAATATTAAATACATGAAAATGTACAGTTAGATCTGGAAGAAATTGGACACTGACAAGTTTTATTTTGTCTGTTTACCAAAATATATTCAAATTACAGTTATAATGAATATGGGTTTAAGTGCAGTCTCTCAGCTTTAATTTGAGGATATTCCAAAACTAGAGGAAGGGTTTAGGAATTACAGCTCTTTAATATGTAGCTCCCTCTTTTTCAAGGGACCAAAGGTAATTGGACAATTAGCTCAAAAGCTGTATCATGGACAGGTGTGGGCTATTCCTTTGTTATTTCTTCATTACTTAAGCCGGTAAAGGATATGGAGTTGATTCCAGGTGTGGCGTTCACATTTGCTACATTCTTCGAAAAAAGTTACGCACTGGTGCTCTGCAACACAAAGGCCGGGACGTCTACTGAATAAAACAGTGGTGGATGATCGTAGGATCCTTTCCATGGTAAATAAAAACCCCTTCACAACATCCAGCCAAGTGAAGAACTCTCCAGGCATATCATTATCCAAGTCTACCATATAGAGAAGACTTCACAAAAGCAACTACAGAGGGTTCACCACAAGGTGCAAACAATTCATAAGCCTTAAGTATAGAAAAGCCAGATTAGACTTTGCCAAAAACATCAAAAAAGCCAGCCCAGTTCTGAAACAGCATTCTTTGGACAGATGAAACTGAGATCAACTTGTACCAGAACTGTACTGTACTGAAATATATCAAATCATCTGTAAAACACGGTGGAGGCAGTATGAATGCATGGGCGTGCATGGCTTCCAATGGCACTGGGTCACCAGTGTTTATGACAGAAGACCGAAGCAGACGGATGAATTCTGGAGTGTATAGGGATATTTTGTCTGCTCAAATTCAGCCAAATTCAGTGAAGTAGAATTTTTAGATGGACAATGACCCAAAACATACTGCAAAAGCAACCCAGAAGGTTTTCTAAGGCAAAGTGGAATATCCTGCAATGGCTGAGTTAATCACCCTTAATGCAGGAAGTCCCACGAGCAAACAACTGAAGACAGCTGCAGATACGGCCTGGCAAAGCAAAGCATCATGAAGGAGGAAACCCAGCGTTTGGTGACGTCTGTGTTCCAGACTTCTGCACTTTAATCGCATCCCTGTTGTTTCATTTCAAATTCGGGTGTCGTATGGAGCCACAATTCTGAAAACTGAGTCCGTGTCCAAATATTTTCAGACCTAACTGTACCAGGCTACAGTATGTCCGCTGTGTGGTCCTTCAGTTTTCTTCAGTGTTTTCAAGATGTAATTAATTGTGTGACTTTTTAGCAGATTTTTTTTTCTCCCATAAGACCTGGCCAACATATTTCATAAAAAAATGATTTTCTGTTTTTCTCTCGAACAGATTGTGAAAGTGCTGAACTTGTACACCCCAGTGATTGAGTTTGAGGAAAGGGTTCCCACAACATTCATTAAAACTATACAGGTAAAACATTTCATGCCTGTCTAAGCATTTTGTAGCAGTCTCTCTTTTTCTCTAACTGTATATTGTGTAATTGTCACTTTCATTTTCACTTATGTTTTATAATTGAGTGTCAATGTCATATTGTTTTTCTTTCTCTTAATTTTTCTCTCTTTCCTACACAATTGTTTGAGTATCACTTCTCTTATTGTGTAATTGAGTGGTTCTGTCTCTGTCTTCCTCAGGTCCTGTTAAAAGACCGTGTTGAGTCCCCTCAGTTGTTGATGGATGCCAAAAAGATTTTCTCTGTGACCTTCCCCTTCACCCCCTCCCCCCTTGCGCTGGAGACCATCCAGATCCCCAGCTCTCTCAACCTAGGGTTCCTCACAAGAGTCTAAAGCTCTGACCCTTTACCCCCAAACCACTCTGGTCCGGGGGTAGAGAAACAGAGAAACCAAATGCCTGTGTTTCTCGCAGGGCTTTTTAGTCTGGACCTATTATAATCTTTATACTGCCTATGTCCTGGGAAAAATGCCATTATAGTTATTACATTGCCTTTTAGATTTTGTCAGTTTTGATACATTCAGTGTGGTATAATAGAAAGAGGGGGGTTAGGGGGTTGGAGACACTGAATATTACAACTAATATTAAACTGGCTAATGAATGTTTACAAATTATGTAATTCATCACTAATGTCGTTTATTAGATATTTAATGTGTGCAATGTTTGTTTTTTGCTAATATATGCAGCTGGAGGTAGCACGGTCTGTTGTACATTTCAGGGATTACATCATGTTGAATATGTTCTTTGCAGTAAATACCAAATAATTATTCAAGTGTTCATGACAGAACAGGCCGGGATGAGGAGAGTTCTAGCCTAGGTAATAACCCTGGACTTTCATTGCTAGCTTGTTGGTTTTCCAAACATTTGCAGACCCTTGAAAGCAACTGGGAGCTGGGCTTTCAGTTAGGAGCTAATACCAGGAAGTATCTTTTACAAAAAAAATCTAATTTAAATGAAAAATGTGCTTACATATTTAATTAGTATTCATGTTATACTCTCGGGTGTCATTAGTCTCTGGACAGACTGTTCTCAATGCTACAATTATGGAGTCAGTCATATGTGATGTGACAGATTTCTGCTTATGTAATGTAGTCCTTATTGCCTTTCTGTATGTCAAGGTCCTGAATGGTAAGTGGATTTCTCACTTGCAACTCAATGCATTTCAGATACAATATAAAATAACTCGACACCCGGTGACACCGCGGACATTATTAGTGGGAAACCTTAATAGCAGTGATTCACTGATCTGAATGCAGCAGGATAACATGCTGGCAGCATTAACTTAGATTTATATAAAAATAAAAGCCTTTTCACTTTCTGAAACACTAAAGTGCTTGGTACATTGAACAGAATGAAAACACAAATCTCTACCGGAATCTGGTTCTGCCTGGAGTTTTCACGTGTTCAAAGTGCCCCAACACTAGTTGTTGGCTTGTCTTGTATGTTGATATTAGCACTAGGGGGCGGAATATAGCTTAGTGTTTAGAGCATCTTAACACTTAGGTTGTCAGATTGAGATCCAGAGTGTTTATTATATGTTTAAACAAATCCAGTTTAATTCTATTAAACTGTATTCTAAAATGAAGTTTGAATGTGATGGTGAGGAAGCGAGACAAAGCAGTATGAGAAATTTTAAGAAAAAAAAAACTGTTAATGGACATGGGGATACGAAACAGCACCGATTTTTTTATTTTATTTTTTTTCCTATATATCTCACTATGTAAAGACATGTGCATTTACTGCCAGATGTTGTTTGGTCAAATCTGTTGGGTGCCAGAATAAATGTAGTTATTTTAGAAAAAAAATCCCTTTCCATTAACAGGTAAGCAAAGTCATTGCCTCTTTTTGACAGAAATACTGTCCATTTTTATTCAATTAATATCTACTTTAAAATTTAATCTGTTGAATATATTGGTGATGAAGAGACAAACTAGTATGAGAATATTTCTGAAAAAAAACATTTGATGGACATGGGACTATTCCTTCAACAGCTGTGAAGTCAGATTTTTTTGACATTATTGTAAATCCTTCAGTGTTGATGTCCATCTTGCCTTGTGGCCACTAGAGGTGTTTTTCCTAAACCATACAAAATGTTATATAATGATGATTCCTACCTCTCACCTGAGAGCTTCAACACCCTCTTGTGGAGACATGAAAAGATTACCATCTCTTACTATGACAGGATGTAAGCTATAGAAATGTATAGTAGGAGATCCATCAACGTTACTTGACAAATAGATATCACCATGTAACAAATTTCTTTTTTTTTGTTCCTGGGTAGTGTTATTTACTAGTTGCTTATCCCTCAAAAGTATAGAAAATTATTATTCCCCACAGACTTTGCTTTTGTGACCAGAACAATATTTTGAAATGTACATATTTACCAGAACATTACAAATAGATTCATTGCTGAATATACTTTGACTAACTTCTAGTACTTTCTAGAATGTTCCAGTAATATAAATTGTAGTATAGAGAGGCCTTAAGCCCAGCAGTACAACTTAATTCTGGCAGCCTAAGTGGGCACATGATGGGTCTCCAAGTTTTTTTTTCTCCAGGTTTCCCTGCTACCTTTGGGACCACGAGGCGCACTACCACTGGTGGGTCTGGCCACAGCAGACTGAGTTTTCTGTGGGGAAGAACAATTAAGTGGGAGCCACTGGTGGACCCCCGGAAGGTGCTACTGCTACTACTGCATATCAAATTGGGCCATAACATGCGGTTATCTCGAGATTTCATAGTACTTCAGCTAAAATAAACCTGGCTGAACTGAGATGTGCAGGTCATTTGTTCTCCCAGTAACTACATGAACGCGGTCTGATTGTGACCATATTTTGTGTACTGTCTGCTTCACAATCCAAAACATGGCCCACATGAAATAATATCCCATTGGTTGAGTAACAAACAAAATATAAAAAAGATAAATGGGGATAGGAATGAATAAAGAAGAATGGGATTGAGTGAGAAGAGTGGACTGAGGAAGAGAAATAACAGGCAAATAAACTGCAGTCATTCAGGTAGGGGTCAAAGTTCATCTTGACATCTTTATTCCTGCCCTGCTGTACATTTGCTATTTTGTTAGAGTAAATACATCTTAAATAGTTAACAGTTTGTATTTTCACAATCAAACTTCCAAACACACATCCTCTCTGCTTGTTCACACTACAGTTTTGCAAGGGAGAAGCAAGCCCTTAATGCGATTTCAGTCCTTGGGTAAACTCTCCTTCCAGACATGATTACCAGTGGCCTGCTGGTCTCGTATTCCTTGTGGTGACAACTGCTTTGTTAAGAGTTTACCTTCAGATGTGTGACCGTGACTGCCAATCAGTCAATGCACAGTATAGAGTAGACAGACAAGGACATTGTGTGAGATGCAGAGTATAACTGTCAACTACAGTTCAGACAACGTTACAGTACGTCTTCTACCAGCAGAGGTCGATTTGATACACAACTTATAGTACGTCAGATTTGTTTAACATTAACCTGTAGATCACTGTGGGGATGAAGAGCCACATTTTCAGATGGGTTATTTTTAAGGTTAAGGACATGTTTAATTCGACAGTTATTTGGTGTTCTATACTAATAGAACTCAGGTGTGTTTTAACTCTTAAAACACATTTTCACAGTTTTAAGACCCCAAATCATCAATAGTAACTCGACTGAGAATTAAGCCACAGAAGGCCAACGTTCTCCCAGTCTCTGAAAACCTCAAAGCTCCTGAATGCCATCTCGGGTTGACACGGCGCAGTGACGGAGTTCCATTCAGACAGAACCGGTAGAGGTGGCGGCTGTTGGCTGAGGTTAGTGTCTCAGTGTCTTCATCCTTCATACGTTGCCCCCTGCCTGAAAGTTTGTCCATCTCCTGGATCTTAAGAGTAATATGAAGAGTACCACCCTGGATGGAGGTGAGAGGATCTGGGGACGTTTGGTATGACATCAGAGCCCTCTATTACTGTTGAAGGGTGTTCTAGGTCAAAAAGCCCTTACATGCCAAAAGATGTCATTGTGTTCAGTCAAAATGGTGCGAAGGAAGAATGTTGGAGGGGGCAGCTCCAGGAAAAATCTCTCACACACACACAACAAACTGTACCTACACTAAGGAACGCCACTCGTATGATAGCAGCAAAAAGTCAGAATCATATAATGCATTCTAGCGACTGAATAAATGTATTATTGTCCAATGTTAGTCTCTCTATGCAAGAGGTCAAGGTGTGTTGACTTGGATTGAAGTCTAATGAGGCATAAAAATGTACTGCTAGGTAACAGTGGGTGAACTCTGGGGGTCAGTACCTTCAGAAAAAGGATGGGGGAAATAAAAGGCAATGGCACTTGCACAGTCAAAAGTACTAACACTTACTAAATGAACATTGGAATCATTAAACATACAGTTCCAGTTTAACTGTTATTGTATGTAGCTTGGATTAAAACACAAACAATGACAAACTACTCAGATAGGGCATCCTGTATCACATTTGGTTGGAGTTTCAGAGTTTTGTTGTTTTTGTGTCTGTTTTCGGGAAGGGGAGGCGGGTGAATCTGCCACTTCAACCAGTCATTAATAACATCAGATATCTACAGAGAAAAACAAACAAATAAAACCACTAAACACTCAGGCAAACATACTCCCCTAACATGTACAAGGCATGAAGAACTAGCTTACTATCTAGCAAAGTTCATTAATATTGGCAGCCCTACAATGTATTTAGTGTTGTGGAGAGCACAATAATGTAGGTATGCTAATCAGCATACCTACTCCATTCAATAGGGAATTAAAAAAAATATGACATAACCAGAACATTTTTGACGCTTACTTTTCTTGGGACACAAGTTGGCGGACACATGACTAGCTTAAATCAAATGATCTCAGGGAAACAAAGACCCATCTGAGCAGGATAAAAGGGATGGCTATTTTATGTGGCCAAACTACTTTTGTATCCCACTTATTACCAGTCATTTAAGGCAGGTCTTGTGCATTACACTCTGGGAACATTTTCATTCTGGCATTCTATCACGTTCCAGGGTCAAAAGGCGAGACTTCCCTGGACATTTCTGTTTCCTGAGCCATGATAAAACCACAGTGAGGACCGATACCTTTCAATTTAGAAAGGTCAAACTATACATGCACCAATGCAAAACCAAAATAAACATAAGAAGAAATGCCACGGTGTCATAAAATAACACTTAATTTCAATGGGGTTTGTTCCACTTCCTTGAAAAGCTGTGCCTATTAAACTCACTGAGTTGTCACTCCTGTCATGGTAAATAATAGCACAACAAGGAACAAAGGATGAAATTAGTCTTCCATCCATCCAACCACTATACAGCCCAAACTTTAAGGCAACAGAATTTCAATCTTCATTCTGATGTACTCCTTTCTTCACCCAAGCAAAAAAAACATCAAGCAAATAATAAAAAGGCATGAGAGGTTTATTCAGAATTATTTAACCTAGTCAGACAGTTAACAATCCTATTGCACCGGAACCTACGCTATCTATCTATTACGATGTTACTCCACAAAGAGAACACACACGCACACGCGCACGCGCACGCACACACGCACGCACGCACGCACGCACGCACACACACACACACGCACACACGCACACACACGCACACACGCGCACACACGCACACACACGCACACACGCACACACGCACACACGCACACACGCACACACGCACACACGCACACACGCACACACGCACACACGCACACACGGCCTGTGAGGGGGAAGGCAGTGGCACTCTGGGAAAATTAGTCCATCCATCTGTCTGATTCACAGCACTGCCCACATACGCAACCAAATACTTGGTCATGGTGACAGGTCTTAAAATGGCAATGGCCCATCCCACAAAACAAACACCCTGGCTTGCTTTACAGTGCTGAGTGTGATAAACTTCAAAACCTTCGAATCACAATAAAGTCACTTATCAAAACAAGTGTTTTAAGAAGAAGAGAACGTTAGATTGGATGGCTAGACTAACGGTTTAAAAAAAAGAACCCTTCCTATGAGGCATGAGAGGCACTGTTCCCCTAATAGTACCTTTTAGAATGAGGTTACTGCAGAACCCCCAGAGAGGAACCAGGAGGCTGGGGCGTTTTATCAGGGATGGGGATATTGACTACTACTGTCCAGTCTTTTCAGTGGGTCAAATGGAAAAAAAATCCAGATTTTGAGGCTGTGAGGAGAACAGAGGGGAGGGTGGGGCTCACCTGGTCTGGTGACACTCCCCTTTAAGACCAGTGTGAAGACTGTAAAACAATAAGTTAGCAGGAACTCATTGGAGCTGCCCAGCATAATCACTGGAGAAAAACAATTAGTGGCGTTTCTCTGGCAGACATGGACAGAAAGAGGAGACAGCCAGTCTACTCTAGACTGGTGTGGCATAGCTTGGCCTGGCAGGGGCATGGTTCTCCCATCCCCAACAGCTATGGCACACCGACAGCCTGGTTGTGCGTCTGTTCGTCTGCTGTTATCGGACCGTCCTCTCAAGTTTAGAAGTTTGTTGTTGTAGTAGTTCTATACTCCACTGTCAATCTTCCAGTCCATGCTGCCACAACGCATCCATAGGTTCACACCTCACCCTCATCGGTGAGCTATAGGGGAGAAAATAACTGCAGTTAGTGTGGAAGGTCTCCATGTGCCACGGTGCTGTGAACTATGCTTTTGAATACTCTCAGGATGATGCGAGCGTCTGACTGACCTCAATCACGACACCACACAGCGGCAGCTCATACAGTCCTGTCCGCTCTCGTCAGGAGGGTTGAGCTTCCTCAGCTTGTGCTGCCTGATCTCCCGGACCAGCGTGTAGAAGGCATCCTCTACCCCCTATAAACACACAAAATCAAACTGTATTCCTAGTGGGGATGCACCTAAACTTACTTATAGCTCCGGAAAAAATAAAAAGAGACCACTGCTCTTTTTTCTTTCCTTACCAAAAAAAGTTGAAACGGTTTTGAGTAAGGAACAGAAGTGTTCAGTTTGCAGTGGTCTCAATTTTAACCCTTCTGTTCCTCACTCAAAACCTTTTCAACTTTTTGATGCAGTGGTCTCTTTTTTTCCCAGAGCTGTACATTTGGGTATTTGTACTCAAAGCTGCAATAGATAGGATTTTTTTTTCAGTTTAAGTTTTTTTCCCTTATAAACACGTTGTAGTTCTCTACATGAACTTACTTAAGCTCTAACAATTTTTTTGTTTGTTCCACCGTATAATATTCTTTACCTTATATTATTTATTATTTGAATAGTAATTTGTTTAATATATTTTACCTAAAATAGGTTTTTCTTTGAAAACATAAACAATATACACAACCAATCGCAGGCTTTAATTTTAAAGGAAAAATACCAAATTCTGAAGTCTTATTTCTGCTACCGCATCTCTATTGTTGCCTGCATGATGCTAATTCATTGTAGCTATCGAGCTGTGACAGTTAGCTTCTTACCTTGGGTTGTCGCTCAGACAATGGCTACCTTTATATCAATGTGTCAGCCACATATTTACCGTTCAACGCAAACGTGTGCATGCATAGTCAGCTACTTTTCTCTGACCTCAATAGCTAGTTTGATACTCGAACGTGCAGGACTGGACGTTATTGCTCTGCTCTGATGCTCGTGCGATAGTTCACTTAATCTTTTCATTCTCTGCTCTTTTATTTTTCCTGCCCGCGGTCTGACTCTGGACATTTAATTTAACTTCTCCAGTGTTGGGGTTGGCTGTTGTTGTGGTTCTGCACTGCTAGCGTTAGCATATTCCTTGAACTCTGTGCTATGTTGTGTCTAACCATATTTTATCAAATTGCTTGTGTTAAATTTGTTTTTCCTTTCCTCCTCGACAATTTTTGCAGAGCTTGTACTCTACTTGTGTCATTGCTGACATCTCAGTTTCCCGCTCTTTTTTAAATTGGGGACAGCCTTAATAAAAACTGAGGTTAGGTTTACGAACAACAGCTGAAAAGGGGTCTTCAAAACTTGCTTAAGAAGGCCTACCGCTTCTGAGGTCATCCAGTCTTCTGACAGGCTGTTTCAAAGGCCGAGACCATAGTAGCTAAAAGGTAGCGTCATCAAACATTGCCATTTTATGTTTACAGGCTTGTCACCTTGATGTTCATCAACAGCATGACTTGTTTGTGTGTATTCATTGTAGTAGTTCTTTATAACACAAGCATATGTTGCTGTTATAAATGTGCGCATTGTGCAGCCCCATTTTCAATGAAAGCTGTTCGTTTCCAAGGTGGATCAGGCAAAACAATAAGAACCATGATTTTATATTCCGCTCCTTTACCGCCAGATAAAAAAAAATCGTGTAAAATTTGATCAGATTCTAAGTAATCTGTCCAAACGAATGTTTAGTGTAGTCCTTAAGTATTTGAACATCGACACAGGCTCTGTACTCCAGCACATTGGATTGGAAATTAAACAGTTTTTAGGCATAATTCCCCCATTTTAGGGAACCAGAAGTGATTGGTCAACAGTAGTAAATAAAGTGGTCATATTTAGTACCTGGTTTCAAATCCTTTGCATTCAATGACAGCTTGAAGTCTGTGACTTATAGACATCACCACACACTGGTTTTCTTCCCTGTTTACGCTCTGCCGGCCTGTACTGCAGCCATCTTCAATTCCTGTTTTATTTGGCGCATTTTAGTCTTCAGCAAGTGAAACCCATGTGCAAAAGTATTCAGATTGGGTGGTTAACTTGGTCAGTCAATAACATGACTGGGGACACTTTTTAGTCAGGAAAAACACCAGGTGAAGTGTCAGCCAGTGGGGTTTTAGGGATTTGGCTGCATCCCAGCAAATATTAATCTTCAGTACTTCATTAATGAAGACAAGTGAGTCAGTTCCTATAGCAGCCATACATTCCTGAAACACACACACACACACACACACACACACACACACACACACACACACACACACACACACAC
>JACXGJ010015323.1:0-13665 GCA_016801105.1 Esox niger | reverse complement strand
GGGAAAGGAGAGCAGGGACGAGGGAAAGGAGAGCAGGGACGAGGGGAAAGGAGAGCAGGGACGAGGGGAAAGGAGAGCAGGGACGAGGGGAAAGGAGAGCAGGGACGAGGGAAAGGAGAGCAGGGACGAGGGGAAAGGAGAGCAGGGACGAGGGGAAAGAAGAGCAGGGACGAGGGGAAAGGAGAGCAGGGACGAGGGGAAAGGTGAGGAAGGATGAGGGGAAAGGAAAGGAGAGGAGGGGGAAGGAGAGCAGGGACGAGGGAAAGGAGAGGAAGGATGAGGGAAAGGAGAGGAAGGATGAGGGGAAGGAGATAAGAGGAGGGGAGGGGGAAAATAATAGATGTTTAAGTGGCTGCAGTGTCTGTACCTTTGTCTGTGTCTGTACTTTTGTCTGTGTCTGTACTTTTGTCTGTGTCTGTACCTTTGTCTGTGTCTGTACCTTTGTCTGTGTCTGTACCTTTGTCTGTGTCAGTGTCCGTACATGTGTCTGTGCCTATACCTGTGTACGTGTCCGTACTTGTGTCCGTACATTTGTCTGTGTCTGTACCTGTGTCTGTACCTGTGTCTGTGTCCGTATCTGGCGTCGTGCTGACGCCGCGGAGCTTCGGGATCCAGAAGAGGAGCATCTGTGACCGTGACATGGTTTCTTCTTCCTGCAACACAGCAGCAGTCTGTCAGACCCAGCTCCCAGAAAGAGGACAGTCGTGATACACTGACACGCAACTGAACAGTAACAGTGAACACACACACACACAAAAGACACGCACACACACGGTCACACTGCACGCACACATGACGCCACGAGTAAACAGCCTGCGGAGACTGACCATAAAGCCCGGTGATCAGCTCCAGGTCGTGGGGCCCCAGGCGGTAGTGGAGGGGGTCTCCGACGGGGCCCTGGTAGTATGGTCTCATCACAGAGCGCCTGGCAGATGAGTGGGAGAGACCCAGAGCGTGTCCAAACTCATGGACCAGCACCGTGAACAGGTCCGTACCGGCAGAGGCTAGGGGGGAGGATCCATTAATTATCTCTAAGAAGTTCTGGGAGTGTTTGTTCTGTACTGGGCCTGGCTGTCACTCACCCGGCTGTCGGAACGCCCACTCCTCTTCGGCATCCAGGTGCACTCCTCCCGCTCGGGCCGGGTCGGAGGGAAAAAAGGCATGGCCGACGGCGCCCCCCAACCCGTCGAACGGGTAGCTGTCACCGTGGAACCCGTGGAGGAAGTCCACCTGCAGGTCCGCCCCTTCTGGGCCTCCAACCTGGCAACCGAATAAAAAGGAAGTGACGTCAGAGGGGGAGGTGGGGGGGTGGGGGGGGCAATCCTTTTACCCAACCAACAGGGGTCTTAAAGGACAGGCCGACCTCGTGGAACTCCAGCGGAGTTTGGTCTGCCCACACCCTCAGGGCGTAGAACACGAGGGAGCGAATTGTCTCGCGGGAAAGGGGAGAGTTGGTGGTGGGGGACGATCTCAACCTGGAGGCAGATTGGAGAAAGATGTATTTGAAAGACAGTGTGTGAAAATGGAGCGGCGTTGTGTCCAGGGGTGGATGAGAGTTCGGCAGGGATGACGGCTGAGGCATAAATTGCCGATTAGGAGGTTACGTTGATGGCTGGAGGAAGGATAAGCAGTTTGTTGAACCTCCAGTTGATGCTCCTTCGTGACCAGGTGGTGACAGCCCTCTTCCTCCGGATGCTCTGCCCTTCCAGGAGCTGATTGGCCTGTGATTCTGGCTCCTCCCCTTCATCTGGCAGTGAACATCGCTGTGCTCGCATCAGAGCCAGCGTCTCCTCATCTGAGAGAACAGAGGAAGAAGAGGTACAAATGAAAAAGGAATGCATTAGCATTAGTGAGAGAGAAAGAGAAAGGAAGACAAAAAGAGCGAAAGCATGTGTTGGAGAGAAAGAGAAACACAGAGAATGGATAGGCCTACAGTAACCCAAATATTGTCAATCCTCTATATTTTCTCACCTGCCACTCCTGTTTCCTGGAGGCCTGCAAACTTCTGCATTGCTCGAACTGCCTGAGTGACAGCCGTCCAGGCCTGTAGCTGTCCAGTGGAAGGGTCCGGGGGTGGGAGATAACCATACCTGGTCAACCAATCCTGAGACAACCAAAGGGTAAGAGGTCTGCTAAATGTATTGAGAGGCATAGCAGGTGAGTAGAATAGTTATGCCTAGTGCTACATGAATACATCTCAACACTGTCAAGAGTGGCATAAGAGGTAATTCTGAGTGAGTAAAGACAGGCTAGATGAGGATAAATAAACAGCAGTATATAACTGCTGTTAACATGGTCATCACTATTGTTATTTAATTAAAATATTTTCACTCATCATAAATAAGAGCATTTGGTCATGTGTGGATGTACAACTTTAGGCTTAGTACAAATCCCTTCCGCATTATGTCTCACCACCAGTCCGGGGTTTTCGTCGTCCGTGGGGGTAACGGGAACACGGTGTGCGTCTGTCGTGGCAGTTGAGGCTAAAGTGGAGCCTTGGATCCCGGTCACGGACACGGTCTGCATGCACTCCCACGCGCACAGGAGGAGAAAACTCCACGTCGCTATCCCCATCCCGCTGGATTTTACATTATTTCAGTCAAACTTGGAAAACGAAGTGGGACGTGAACTTTTATCGGCTCTGGTAAGACCAGGCACACGACGCTCATGGAACCGGCTCTTCGATGTGTCACCGGTCTTGGTGTTCGGGTTGACGGTGAAGACGAAAGATAGGCCTTGACAGGACTCGAGCCCTTCGGGACTTCTGACAGCCGGTAAACCGATCACGGAGAAGAAATAGATGAAAAGGGGAGAGGAGGGAGGTAGCTGGCCAGCCACGGATCTACTCGTTACCGGTTGACTTCGTTTTGTCTTGTGCAAATAACTAAAACATGCAGAGACATAAGCCTACATTACAATAAATCATATAGAAGCATTGTACGCCGGGTTACATTTAATCTCCTAATTTATCATTGAAAAAAATATATGAATAATAAAGACAATATAAAACTATAATACTAAAAGTAATAATTAAACTGTAAATGAAAATGGTTCTATAAACACATAAACCAATAAATATTACTAATCTGGAGATGGACGAAAATTTGAATATATTGAATATGAGTGGATGGTACGGAAATGGAGTGGGTGTTACTGTGTTCAAGACGGTGATTTCATTTCAGAAGGCAAGCGAGTGTGTAATCGGGTTGGGGGTAAACGTGGCTGAGATCTTTCCATTTAATCAGTAGGTGTAATTTAGATAAAGGGTGCGAAAAGAAGGATGGATGAAAGGAACGCAGGAGAAGAATTGTAAAATGGGATTAAAGTGGAATGGGGGCTCAGTCATTTTCTCGAGGGAGATCTAGATTGAGCAGAGGGGAAATAAAAGACGTGGTTCTCCTCACTCTCTTTCAAGGGTAAAATAAGATAATCAAGTAATGACTATCCGGAAAGACAGAAGATGGGGTACTGTACGCTAAAGAAATAACTGAACGAATGGGGTACAATAATGTGAGAAGGACTGGGAGCGTGGGGTCGAGTGTTTGTTAGGGTGAGTAATGAAAGTGCACTGTTCGCGGGTCAGCGAGTGTTAATTAATTGATTCGGTAATTATGTTCGATTCCAAATATGCACACTGTTTGGACCCCACCATCTGTTTCAGTGCGTGCTGTGCGATCCAACACGCACGAATGGTTCCAACACCCTCTGGCAGACAATATGGCAGAGAAACACGCTTTCTATTAAGTATAATGTTTATGCCAGTGTACATGCTGCTAATCTAATATATACGAAAGCGTGATGCATATTTACAACGAAACTGGAAACCTAACTAAAATGTGCAATATTCGCCCAAGCCACATGCACTCATTTATAAATTATAGCACACGCACAAACTCAAAAATAGTCTGTATACATACAAGTTAACTCTAATGACTGGTATGACAGTAAGTCGTGGAGTTTATCCCATGCTTACCTTATAGTTGGTCCCCTCTCGCTCTCACGCCGCTCTCACTCCGAACAGATGTGCGCCTCTCTCGTCCCTCATCATCCCTCCTTCATACTCCCTTTTCCTCTGTCAAACTGTAAACCCCTTCATCCCCCGCCCCCCCACCGCAATGTTTCTGAGCCTTCACAATAGTTTTCCTCATACCACCCCCACCAGCACTAAAACCAATCTGTGTGCGTGTGCGTGTGCGTGTGCGTGTGTGGTATCAATGCAGAGAAATGCCTTTTCCAATCCTGTAGGAAGATTTACAGCTTCCTGTCTTTTCTTATCACGCATATGGCTTTAAGGTTGTTTTTCAAGGGTCCATGTCTAATTAAATCATTCCTAATATATTCATATACATATTTATTTATATATTTAAACATATGTATATTTATATTAATTTACACACACACATATATACATATAGCTTATAAGACAATCAAAATGAGTATTCAATTTGTATTAATCCATGTTATTATAATAACACAATAAGGCTCAGGAACGTGCTTGACAGCACATATAAAAATACATGTAGTGTGTTACTAAAGCCTCTGTGAGATTAGTGACTGAAACAGCAAGGATAGCTTGTGTGTGTGTTTGTGTGTGTGTGTGTGTGTGTGTGTGTGTGTGTGTGGTGTTAGACCGTGTGTAGTGAGAGTGTAGTGAGAAGGGTTACTAACATTTTGTTGAAATCCTCTTAACGACAGGATAAAAAAAATTAAGATAAAGATTAGAACAGAACTCTGTTTAGTTGTCGTCTCTCTTTCTCTATCTCAATCTCAATCGCAATCTTCACTGACTGAGACAGACAATCTTCAAACAGATGAGAGCAAGAGGTACAAAGACAACGGTAAGCAACTCCTGGGGATAAAGCAGTATAACTACACCTGTACCGGATGAAACTTTAAACGGATGGAGAGAAAAGCAGTGAGGGTAAAGTGCTTCTCCAGATGCGCTAGTTTACCTTATATGCACACCTATATACCCATTTCCTCCATTCTAAAATGCACACCTATATACCCATTTCCTCCATTCTAAAATGCACACCTATATACCCATTTCCTCCATTCTAAAATGCACACCTATATATCCATTTCCTCCATTCTAAAATGCACACCTATTTACCCATTTCCTCCATTCTAAAATGCACACCTATATACCCATTTCCTCCATTCTAAAATGCCCACCTATATACCCATTTCCTCCATTCTAAAATGCACACCTATATACCCATTTCCTCCATTCTTATGTACACACCTATATACCCATTTCCTCCATTCTCTCTCGGGGAAAAGTCTGACTGAGAAAAGCACGAGTAGGGCTCGCTATATTAGGGAACTCAATCCCCCTTAAACGGATCTTAATATTTAACTAGCACCTGTCAAATCTGAGAAAAAACGGGATAAAATGCCCATCTAACAGTAAAATGAACAGAGCAACTCATTCAATCCCCTCCTTCTGGTTCAACTCTATGGACTATACTTGAATCCCTTGAATCTGTATAGTTTGATGCAAAACTAGGTTGACAAGATGTGCTCCCTTGACAACCGTGGCGAGCCACACATAAATGTGTGCAGTGGTCGGGCTGGGTCAAAGGTGACCGGCTGTAGCGGGGGAGCACGGAGGCTGTGTTCCTAGATCCCTGAAACAGGAAGCATAGGGTTAGATGCATCAACGGGTTCGTGTGTCTGGGAATCTGCAAAATGCCCCAATTGTGGGGCTAAACATGTGGTTACCCAGGCAACTAAGACACTTTTCGGCCAATCGGCGTTGCATGGAGTCTTTGTTGTTCAGTCGGCATGTGCATACGGGATAACTGACATCTTTAAAATCTTTCCTTTCCTGTCTGTTGTTGCGCTCTACAGGGTATCCCAAACCTCCACTCAGGCCTCAGAGGTTTCATATTTATGTTTAGACCTGAAATTGACATACATGACTTAGTTACTTAAAGCTTTAAAGATTGGTTGACTGATTGTGTCCGGTATAAAATATACTGGAGAGGCCAAGGGAGAGGTCTGGGAAACCCCGGTAAAGAACTTTGACAAAATAAGAGTTCCTCGTGGTTTAATTATTGTGCTCACTCTCAGGGTGTTCATTGGCTGAGGCCATTATTTTCAACTGACAAAAAGTCAGTTGAAATTGTTCCTAAAATTACCAAATTAAAGTGAACACTTGTGCGTATAGATTTTTTTCTCCACTGTAGGTCTGCTCTATAATTGAATAGGCATCTTAATGCTCAAATCGACTGGCTGAGACAAATGGCATTAACTCTGTACTGTGACTGTGTAGGTCCTTTTGTTTTTGCAGGCGATTCTCACAATGAGCGTATTGCGTCCACCTCATTCCCCTTGTAACTACACCTTACAGACGCAACCTAACTGATAGCAGACATATTTGTTTCGGAGAAGCATTTCACATAAGCAAATATTGCTCATGTTTCACACCAACCAAGTTTGTTTCAAAGCATTTCACAGTGTGCCCAAGCCTGATATTAAACAACATACTGTCTGTTTCCAAAATGTATTTATAAAAGGTTGGTGTTGCCCAAATCCTCTATTACATAATCAATTATTTTGGTTGTTAATGCTGAATCCCCCCCAAAATATTTTTATTGATTACTTGTGACTTAAATGTATACTATTCTTCAAAATCAATATATTCGTGTTCTTCATATTGCTGTTATTTTCAAAAGGATATATAGTAATTTAGATGATGGGAGACTCTTTGTAAACGAGAATTTAATTTGAAATTATTTACCAGAAATTCGATATGGGTCAAAAGAAGTGGAGATGCCGGGGATTGAACCCGGGGCCTCATACATGCAAAGCATGCGCTCTACCACTGAGCTACATCCCCTACCTGAGCGTTACACTAAAAAGGTGATAGATATCCTAAACATTTGAACATTTTAGAAATGATTTTAAAACATGTAGCAAAAAGTTTTGAGAGTGTGGGATTCGATTTCATTCTTGTTACTACATTGAATTTCTACAAAAAACAGTAAATTCGCCAACTAAATGTTAACATGCATGTAGAATCTCACTCTTCCATGATCGAACCAGCATAATCTTCTGCCACCGTGTGGTACACAGAGGTATGTCATTAGGTTCTCAGCTTCCGGTCCTCGAAGAAGAGTTAGCATTATTATTAGCATAGCCCTTTTACTAGTGTTGCTTTAGATGAAACACCATGGCTGACAAAGCGCAAATACAAGAGGCAATTAAAACACAAGGAGAAGTCGTGCGGAAACTAAAGACAGAAAAAGCAAACAAGGAACAGGTCGGTATTCATGGCCAATCACGATTTATTGAAATGCCAGGGAAACAATTGCATGCGTAACGTCCTTATGCCATAAGCTAACGGTAGCTAGCTACCTGGCTTGCCATGCCTCAGACTTGCCTCGCCGGTTCACTGTCAGATGAATGAATGGCAACATATCGTTAGTTCCCTTAAAGTAAGCATGGCATTGCCATTGAAAATGAAGTATGTATAATATTCTTATGCACGTAAAAAATACGTTTCCCAAATCATAGAGCAAACCGTCAGTCCAAGATGATGCAATCTCCCAGTAATTTGTCGACGTACGGTATTGTAAGGTGTTCAGCAAGCTATATCGTTAGCTGTGTTCAGTAATTTTTATAGCATGCGGAATTTGTAGAATTGAACATCACACAGCCAATGAGTTCCTGGCTAAATGTTTTACGGAATCTTCCTAACTGGGCTTTCACTTTTTCTTACTATTTTCTTTTAGCTAGGTTAAGGTTTCCATTAACTTGTTAAGTATTTTTTTTAAACATTTAAAGAATTGAAAGTTAATGCGACAATTCTCTGTCATTTGGCCAAGTATACGAGGTGTTTGGGTTAATCTTTCTGCATTACGCTGTGTATACCTGTCACCGTGTTCTTTCAGTTAACAAGCTTGTTTCGATTGAAAACTGCTGGACGTTAAAAAATACAAAAATATAGGCCTGCACTGTAAATAATGTGACAAAACCCCTGCGTGGGCTGTCCTAGCATCTGTTGTAGCCAACGCTTACATCATTATGTCAGTGATCGGATATTTTGACTTGTCGACATTCTCATTCGCACATCGTTAGGTGTACAGACGGGGGATTTTTGTAGATGAGAATCTTTATGTTCGTCTCCACCTATGCAACGATCCGCAGCTAAGGATGTCTTCGAAGTAAATATCCGATCACTGATCGGAGCTAATTCCCAAGTTGCTACCGAATCCAGAATTCACTAACATTATTTTGCGTACATAGTGTAGTATAACCTGACTAACTTGCTATTCCGGAAAACATTTCACGTGCTTATTTTCTCCAATGTTTGGCTTAGATATTTGACAACAGATACGTAATTGTTTCCGTATTTAGAACATGCCTTTTACACCTGTACATGTTGCAATAACATTTTTTGCCACGTGGCTTCGTTCAAATAAACCCGAGTCAATGGAAACCTGCCTTAAGTATGCATATATATATATATTCTTTTCATTTACCTGTCTGTATGCCAGGGGGCTGGACCTCACTGATTCAACACCTTCCTACATCACCAGGCCAGGGTCGTGTTCAGTAGGACACTGTAGTGATAGGGTTGCTCACCACTTTTCTCCTGTTCTTCCTGCTCGATGCCAACTACCCTGCTTGGGCATCATCATCATCCTCTTCTTCACATCACTACCAATTGTATTTGCCCTCCATTTGGATTGGATAACCCTTCCTTCGCCTGGAACTCACTGTGATTGGACAACATGGCTTGGTGGACATTATCGTTGGACTGTACCGATGCCCCGACACTGAACTCTTGAACGGCCATCTTACTTTTTTTTATTTATTATTTTGCTCTTTGTTTTGATCCCTCCTGGGATGAATCTGTTGGGTGTGGTGTCCCGGCGTCTGTGTGCGGGTGTGGCTGGCCGTGTGTCTGGATGGTCTGCCCACCCTCTACGCCCCTTCACCGGGATCACGGTGTCTCAGGTAGGACCTTGACAGGAGACGGGGGGGGGGGGGGGGGGCTGTCTGGCTGTTGATCTTTTTGGTAAAGAGGGTTTGTTTATTTTTATCCTTAGATCGATGAGGAAGTTGCAAAACTGTTAGAGCTGAAAGCTCAGCTTGGAGGAGATGAAGGCAAACACCAGTTCACTCTGAAGACTGCCAAGGTAAATCCAGCGGATGATCTATTAAGAAAACATACTACGTGTTGTTTCTCTACGTGTTGTTTCTCTACGTGTTGTTTCTCTACGTGTTGTTTCTCTACGTGTTGTTTCACTACGTGTTGTTTCCTACATCTGTCAGGGCACCAGGGACTATAATCCCAAACAAATGGCTATCAGAGAGAAAGTCTTCAACACTATCATCGGCTGTTTCAAACGCCATGGCGCTGAGACCATTGACACACCTGTGTTTGAGCTGAAGGTATGTGGGCTGTTGCACATCCACAGTACACTGCAGATGACCAATAGACAGGTGAACTAGCCCTGATTTTGTCCGGGTTTCGTGTCTAAGTTGATCATTTATTGTAATCTGTCGTTTTGAAGGAAACGCTGACCGGAAAGTATGGAGAGGATTCTAAACTCATCTATGATCTGAAGGACCAAGGGGGCGAGCTGCTGTCCCTAAGATATGACCTCACTGTATCCTTCTAGTAGTTACTGTCCCTTAGCTATGATCTCACTGTATCCTAGTAGTTACTGTCCCTTAGATATGACCTCACTGTATCCTTCTAGTAGTTACTGTCCCTTAACTATGATCTCACTATCCTAGTAGTTACTGTCCCTTAGATATGACCTCACTGTATCCTAGTTAATACTGTCTCTTAGATATGACCTGACTGTATCCTTCCTGGACACCCCCCCGCCCTGCATATTTTAGATCTCTCCCTGCTGTCAAATGATCAGCTCATTATCAAATCCATCATGAGCTACATCAGGTATTTCAGGGCAGGGAGATATCTAAAACATGTAGGGCAGGGGGTGTCCAGGAGCAGGGTTGATAAACACTACTAGTTTCTGTCCCATGTATATATAACTTCACTGTATCCTTCTAGTAGATACAGTCCCATAGATATGACCTCACTGTATCTAATTCCTGGTTTTTCATCAAAGCCTCTTGTGAAAATCCTTGGTGAGGTATAACCAGGTTCTGACCCAATCAGCCGTCTGCCAGTCCTTGACCCCACCCTTCTCCAGGTGCCCTTTGCCCGTTACCTGGCCATGAACAAGATCTCCAACATCAAGCGCTACCATATTGCCAAGGTCTATCGCCGTGACAACCCTGCCATGACCAGAGGCCGCTACAGGGAGTTCTATCAGTGTGTAAGCATCGGAGGCGGAGCCACGGGGAATGCATACAACATGGTGTTAGACTGTTGACACCTACTAAAACACCCGTCTATTGTGTTGGCCCGCTCCCAGGATTTTGACATTGCCGGCCAGTATGACCCCATGATCCCAGACGCAGAGTGTCTGAAGATCGTCCACGAGATCCTCAGTGAGCTGGAGCTGGGAGACTTCCGCATAAAGGTGGGTCAGAGGTCCACGCCCCAGATACAGTCCCATAGATATGACCTCACTGTATCCTTCTAGTAGATACAGTCCCATAGATATGACCTCACTGTATCCTTCTAGTAGATACAGTCCCATAGATATGACCTCACTGTATCCTTCTAGTAGATACAGTCCCATAGATATGACCTCATGTAATCAGGGGTGTGGTCACAGCATGACCTCCTGCTCCTCTTAACTCCACCCCCACCTCACCTCTGCAGGTGAACGACAGACGTATTCTCGATGGAATGTTTGCGGTGTGTGGCGTGCCAGACGACAAGTTCCGCACCATCTGCTCCACAGTGGATAAACTGGACAAGGTAAAAACACCCGACCCGGTTCTCCCCATTTTACATAGCAACACGTTGGTTTGCCTGCCGGCGCCTATGCATTGAGGAGCCCTATCCATGACTCTGGACCATCCCGCTTCCTGGGTTCCTCTAACACTGCCCCTTTGGGCTCTTTCAACCTCCTTCCGCTCCTCTCTCTAGATGTCCTGGGAGGACGTGAGGAGTGAGATGGTGAAGGAGAAGGGTCTTTCCGAAGAGGCCGCAGATCAGATCGGACAGTATGTTGGCATGCAGGGTGAGAGACATGCCTCCTTCAGACACTTACAAATCATGACCGCTACCCTTTCCCCGTGTGAACCCTGACCCTGGCCGTGGTTGGTTGTCATGCAGGGGGGAAGGACCTGGCTGAGCGCCTGCTTCAGGATGCCAAGATGTCGCAGAGCAAGCAGGCATGTGCCGGCCTAACCGACATGAAGCAGCTGTTCAGCTACCTGCAGCTGTTCCAGGTCACGGACAAGGTGAGGGGGTCAGAGGTGACGTGATGAAAGCCTGTTCAACACCCTGCTCTGTGTGGGCGTCTCCAGGGCAACGAATGACAACAGTTGCAATACAGTTTGCAAATAGCAATACAGCAGATTCCTTTGCCCAGTACTGGATTAAACAAGGGCCGGGATTCAGTGACAGACAATTACTTAAATGGGGGGGGTGACACTAGGCCGATAAATCAGACCATCAATTAGACAAAGGCTCAACATCTGCAGTGGTTTAAGTAAAAATAGACGCAAACCAATAAATAACCACTGCTAGCTGTCATGCTCCTGTTTTATATTTAAGCGGTTGACTGTCGTAGGCAGGGACAGTCCTTCCGGGACACAGTCATTAAATCCAGATGCTTACCACGTCAGCCTGGAGTTGTGGTTCTGAGGGAAAAATAGATTCACATTTAACTCCGATGCTCCTCAATGGCAGTTGCTTCTATCCAGAGTGTCTCCAGATCTGCTCACGTCAGGGTTAGGGTCTTGAAAGGCTGCCGTGGCTTTTCCTGAATCACTTGTTTCTTCCATCTCTCGGTCCCGAGGTCTTCAGCCTTTGGGGGACCTTCAAACATTTCAGTTGCGTTCGTAGGGTTTGATGATTCTGACCAGTGTGAACTCTGTAATTAATCAAATACGCGGTTTGTCTGGGGGGGGGGTCCCTGAGAGGGCTGAAGACAACCATCTCAACCTGTCCCTCCCCCTCTCTCAGGTGGTGTTTGACCTGAGTCTGGCCCGCGGGTTGGACTACTACACAGGTGTGATTTACGAGGCCATTCTGACCCAGAACGGCCCCCTCCCTGCAGGGGAGGCAGGGGAGAAGGGCGACGAGGGCGTGAGTGTGGGCAGCGTGGCAGGTGGCGGACGTTACGACGGCCTGGTGGGCATGTTTGACCCCAAAGGCAGGAAGGTCCCGTGTGTCGGGGTCAGCATCGGCATTGAGAGGGTCTTCTCCATCTTGGAGCAGAAAGCCGAGGTAAGAGGGTGGACGTGGCCAATCGGAAGTCTTCAGCCAGCTCTCCCACAGGCTGCTCTGATCCCAAGTCTGAGACTGTTCTTGGTCTCCTCAGGCGTCGGCAGAGAAGGTGCGTACCACAGAGACTCAGGTCATGGTGGCCTCTGCCCAGAAGAACCTTCTGGAAGAGAGACTCAAACTCACTGCTGAACTGTGGAACGCTGGGATAAAGGTGGGTGGAGCTGTGTGTGTGTGTTTTAAACTGCTGAAAGCTGCAATAGTGGGCAGTGTCCAATCACCAGAGGGCACTCTGTTTGTGTCAGGCTGAGGTGATGTATAAGAAGAACCCCAAACTGCTAAGCCAGCTGCAGCACTGTGAAGACTCTGGGATCCCCCTGGTGGCCATCCTGGGGGAGCAAGAGCTGAAAGATGGAGTGGTGAAGCTCCGATCCGTCCACAACAGAGAAGAGGTGAGTTTCTTCCTCAAACACGGCGTCCGTCAGGTAAATACGCATCCTGAAATAAAACGCCAACGGATCGCTCCCTCTCTGGTGTGTCCCAGGTTGACGTGTTGAGAGCAGAACTAGTGGAGGAAATCAAGAAAAGGACAGCCGCCATCTAAGTGACCAGTCCAGCCGACGACAGCGCCCGCCTCAGAACCGACCGGTTCAAAGACAGTCGTTTGCCCCATGTAAACGGGTCTCAACGCTGAGACTCGGAAACGTACCCCATGCCAACAAAGACACTCAGGTTGCCCAAAACTCTTATTAGTGGTCACCTTAAAGGCAGTGAGTGCTCCAGTACTGACTCCATACGCACCTGAGTAGCCTTATAAAGCTATTGTCTTGTGTCATGTCAGAGGCGACATTGCAATTTACTGTACTACAGCTTCAGTTGAGTCCAGCTCTTAACACCAAATATAGGGAAAATAAAATGGCTTGTCAACCCACCAATAAATGGATTAATGTGATATTAACCTCAACCGCTGTCTGATTTGATGTGTATTTGACCGTAGACCCACTGGGTCAAGGTGGTAGCATGACAACAACACTGATGGACACAGCGCTCCGAAGTAATACCGATGCAGAGATGTCAGATGTTCCCAAAGCAGACTGGAGTGTATTTCCCCGGGTGCTCCCCTATTTGAGGAGAATGTGTGGGTTCAAGCGTGGTGAAGTCATGGGGGCCCATGTAAGAGTGACATCATATCCCTCTGAGACGACTGGTCTACAGCGAACACAATTACTTGACTAAAAGTGCTGAACATCAACTGGGTTAGAAAACATTGCTCATTTATTCAAATGAGAAACCAACACGGGCACACACACACACACACACACACACACACACAC